>JAUBNY010001087.1:118327-152053 GCA_032275445.1 Crypturellus soui | reverse complement strand
AACAGAACTAGGTTGGTCCATACAGCCTGATGATCCTTCTCTTCAAAAAGTGACCACTGTGCTGGAAATATTTACCCCATATTTATTTTTTCTCCTATCTAACAAAGCAAAACAAAAGATTGCCAAGAGAACTTGATAACGAACCTTTCTAAACTTTACAGCATAGTTTGTTGTGCTGTTTTCCTGAACATAATGCTCTCTTCTTTCCAACTGCCCCAGCCTATTCTGCTGTAGGTGGATGCTATTGTGCAAATGGAAACCAAGATGAATATTTAAGATCAAAGCCAGACTGCATCATTATAATTTATTGTGGAACACACCTCAAAGCACTCAAGGATCAAAATTAACTCCTTTGGGGATGGAGGAATTATGGTGTTCCATTTTAGAAAATTATACCATAACAATCTCATGGTATCCTATGTTATCACCCAGGCAAATTAAAATGAATATATAGTCAGCCATTCCAATTTTGTATTTTGCAGAAAGTCCATTGAAATATTTTCTGCTGTTTTTGCTAGTCCTGTTTTCATTTCTACAGGAATCACCAGAGTACCGGGGAAAAAAATGAGTGCCTGGCTCTTTCACCTTATCCAGAAAAAAATCTTTAATAAAAATGAACAAATGGACTGTACAAAACTAACAGTTCATCACAGTGGGTTCCAGACTTTATTCGTATGTATTCTGAGATTTTGGGAGAGCAGATGTTCTACTCAAGTGATGTGAGACTTGGTGGGGAAGTAGGCTGCCTTGCTGCACTTCATGGAGACTTTCACTGGAAAGTGTGGGATGAATTTCTTCCATCTGGTTTATTACAGTGCGGCTACAGCTCCATTTGTCAGTGACAAAATATTTTTAATGGTATTTTCTTAGTTTCATAACAGAGCGTTCAGTCTTGAGACCTAAAAACAAAAAGAGCAAGCAGTAACCTGTGAGAGTTGAAATTAAGTAGGCAGTGCTGCTATTGAAGGGTATGGTAAGAGCCACTGTGCTTGTACAATAAAGGTCTGATTGCTAATACTAAGGTGCTGACATTAGCTGGGTAGGTAAGATTCAGTTAGCATCTAAATAAGATGTGAATGTGTGCTCCAGGAAGACTTTCCTATAGACAGGGTAATTTTTGTTTGGAATCTTTGTGATAAGAATCACTGAAATCACTAATCAGCAGCAAGAACTTAATGGCATTCATTGATCTTAAGCCAGCCAAGGAGGGGAGGAAACTCCTTTCCCAGAATTATGGTCCTTAGAACTCTGGGTCCTTTCTTGGACCAGTTTTATCTCCCTGTTGCTTCACTGAATGACTCCTCCTGCTTTATGTTGGTTTTAAATGAGATTGGAAACAAGTTTTGAGTGTTCAGCTCATAGCTTTTACCTGGTGCATGCTTTGGAAAGGCTTTCCCGGAACTTCCCCAGGACTATCTGAGCATGATTTGGGATTAGACTCTTGAAAAGCAATTGTGATTTGCCCTGACTGTGATCAGCTCCTCTCAGACGCTGAGTGCAGCTTTACAGAGCCTGTAAATTCTGCTCCTTAATTGGTTCTGAGCAATAAAAGAAACTCTTATACTAACTAACTCTTTTAAAAGAATCACTCTTAAATACTGTGTTGTCTTTTATGGTTTAAATGAGTCAGCTTTGTTTCGTAGAGAGCAAGAGTGGGGGCTGAAACACTTGCAATCTGAGTCTGATTTTGTTTTTTTTTGCTGGTCGTCTTATTTTCCTCTGTAAAGGGAGGATTATATGCACAACAGCCTTCACACATCTTGATAGTTTTATGTTTAGGAAGAATATCACAGGATTGATTGATATGCATGTTTAAGATGGTCCCTACATGTGCTCTACTGATACGCTGTCTGACTTCCCAAAGGATTTTGTTTTGTCTTGGAAGCCCTCTATCTGAATGCTTCACTTTGCCAGAAAAAAATCGGAGTTCTTTCTTTCCTTATCCACCCTTGCAAAGAAGGAGTAGAGGAATCATGACAGTAAAACATTTGAATCGCCTTCCCCTCATTCTATACAAGTGGGAGATACTTTTTAGAGTCTCAATCCCCCCTGCTTGGAAGTGCAAGAGTGGGAGGCACGAGGTGGAGCACGGAATGTATCCCCAAGGAAAGCCTGTTTGAATTCCTGCTGCTTCCTCCCTTCCCAGGCCTTTTGCCTCCTCCACTGTTTGCTTTCTCTGTGGTAAGAGCCAGCAGCTGGTCTAGATGGAGGTACTGACAGAGAACAGGTCTGACCCAGTACTGTGTGTAGATATTCCTTCCCTCAGAGCAAGAGAGGAGAAACGGGAAAGGACCTACCACGTGTGGCAGAGGAAGAGAGATGGATCGTATGCCCTCCTAAGATAGCAAAGGCAGCCAGGACAGAGGTGTCCCACCGTTTTGACTCATGTGTTCAGCCTTCTTTTCCATCCAGGCAGCTGCTGCTCTCTTTCAGAACTGGAAGTGGCTGCAGTGAGCTAGCCAGCACGCTGGGAGCTCAGGAGCAGGGTGCACCACAGGGCACTCGTCCGGTTATCAACCGGGCAGCTTGGCTTGTGATGTTATTTACTGACTAGTTTGGTTTCTCTTCCTCTGCCTGCACTTTAGAGTCCCTGCTAAAGGCATAACTGTGTCCCAAACTACAGGGACTGACCTGCAAGCTTTTGGAGAGCGGAAAAAACGAGTGGCAGAACAAGGCACCTGAAGAAACTAGGAATTCTGTAGGATACGATAAGGGATGTGAAGGATGCTGAAACAAAAAGAGGTGAAGGGAAAATGTTTTAAGACTAGACCTGGGTATGTAATAGAATGGTTGAGGTTGGAAGGGACCTCTAGAGATCATCTAGTCCAACCCAGTGCTCAAGCACATGGGGCACATTGCACAGAATCACATCCAGGTGCCTTTTGAAGATCTCCGAAGAAGGAGACTCCACAGCCTCTCTAAGCATCCTGTTCCAGTGCTCTGTAACCCTAACGGTAAAGAATTCTTTGTCGTATGGACATGAAACCTCCTGTGTTTTAATTTGTTCCCACTACCCTTTCTCCTATTGCTGGCCACCACCAAGAAGAGTTTGGCCCCACGCTTTTTATATTGTCCTCAGTTATTTGTGCATGTTGATAAGATCCCCTCTGTCTTCTCTTCTTCAGGCTATACAGGCCAAGCTTGCTTAATTTTTCCTCACAAGACAGATGCTCCAGTCCCTTAATCATCTTTGTGGCTCTGCACCAGACCCTCTCTAGAAGCTCCACATCCCTCTTGCACTGGGTAGCCCAGAACTGCACCCAATACTCCAGGTGTGGCCTCACCAGAGCTGAGGAGAGGGGCAGGATCCCCTCCCTTGACTGACTGGAAAAAGGTGAAACGTGATAGCAAGCTAGAAATTAGTGCCAGAGGAGATACCAAGGAGAGAGCCCCCAAGCTGGTGGAGGAAGATGGGTTTAAACGCATAAGGAGAGGAAGAAAAGCTGAGCGTATGAGCGGTCTCTTTTTGAGAAAGGGAGCATCCATGGTGTGGAATATAAAAGAATAGAATAACTGAAGTAAGGTTAAAGGGAAGTAAACAGAAAACTTTCAACTATGTAATAATTTTGAAAAGAAACACCTGTGTCCAAGGGAAAAAGAACAGGAGATAACTTAAGCATAAACAAACGAGCATGCTGTTTAAAATAGTAAACCCTGGCGTCTACTCTTACTCTTCCTGCTTCTCAGACTTGCTGAGCTTGTTTCCATCTGATTAATGAAGTAATTTAAAACAGTATGTGGAAAATCAAGACAGTATTTTTGCACCTATAGAAAAAATGATGTCACATGTTTTGGTTAGGATGGGGAGAGTTACAAAAATATTCTGTGTGAATGTTGTAAGTAGTAAGAGCTGATGAGATCACAGCTTGAGTTGAAATGCAGACATTCTGCTGGAGCAGCCTTGTGCATAACAAGCGGCCTGCAGTTTTCTTTTCTTAAGGAAGCCAAACAAACCTGAAACCAAAATAACTTCTCTTCCAATTTTTTAATGAGAATCTTCAGGCAGGCCCCAGCCAATGGCTGCAATGACAGGAAACCTCATTTTTCAAGTATTTTGAGAGTTGCTTGGGTTCTCATTGTCATAACTCCACAAGTGATGACTGGTGTAGGGTGTAGTGGTAAACATGGAAGTACAGCAGCATTTTACACCAACAGCGTAAATCAACTGCCCATGGCATTTTGGTGGCATGGTTCCCAGTGGAATTGCCCAGCAGAAAATCATAGGAGATGTGACTAGTACAGAGCTAAGTCATACTGCAAGAAGAGAAGATGTAAGGCTGGATAAGTGGGAGGAAAGGGGAAAACAAAATGTAGAGATGCTGAATTTCCCAAAATTTGGAACCCTGACTTCTAGGAAAGCACAGTGAGTGAATGCTAAAAATAATGTGTTTCTGGCCCCACTCTTGTTTTGTTTTCCTTCTCTGTGAGTCGAGTTCTTCACACAGCAACAGGTGTGGTACTCCTGGTCCTTGCCAGGAGCTGTTTCTCTCGGTGAATGAGCAGGGATGCTATGGTGAGGCTGGCCTTCCTTCCATGTTTCTTCTCCTGCCTTTACCTCTTCTTCAGGTTCCTTTTGTTCCATCCTTATTTTCTTCTCAAGCTACCCTTTCTTGCTTCATTTCTCATCTCCTAGCTTTGCATTCTCTTTGCCAGCTTCCTGTTATTTCTTGTTGGCTATTTTTGTCTTATTTTTTTTCTTCTTCTTTCGGTTGCTTTGTTGCTACTTTTCCACTTTCTGTCATTTCTCTTTTCATTTTTACTTTCTCAGTTTACCCCACTTAAAAATCCACATTGCAGTTCTGAAGCCAGCCTGTGTTTTGCCATCCTTCCTGCCTTTACTCTCTCCTAACTGGTGTTGGCTTCAGGAGTTTAGGTTAGACTTTAGATTAGGTTTGAGCAGTACCTGTCTTTGGTTGATACTCTGTTCTCTGCATGATCTTTCTGCAGTAAATGAGGAGAAACAGTCACGTTTCTAGAGTGCTCCAGCTCTGTCATACTTGTGGAAATGCTAATTCCCATTCTCCTCATGTTAGATAAGGATCTCACAAAGATTCCATTTTTCTCCTTTGGAATGGCTAGCTGTGTAACGATATTTCAGTTTCCAGTGAGAATCCTGAAGACTGAATTCATGAAATGACTGCAGTTACTGTGCAGGACAGAGAGAATGAAATGGGGAACATCACTGTGTATTAGCAAAAAGCATGTGCATCAGACTTTCCTTCTGTTCATTCTCCATCCCCAAATCCTTTATGCATTTGGCAAAATGAGAATTCCTTTATTATATGTCTCTGTTAAAAATTGTTGATGAATGGGTGCCTCAGGGCTCTGATGAAAAGCTGTATTTATTTTTTTAAAAAGTCTTCCTATTTAATGAAAAACATGCAGCACACTAGACTGAGCATGCCCTCAAGATATGCCAATGTACACAAACACACACAGAATCTGTGAATCAGCTCGCATAAATGGTTACATATATTGGCACTGCAGTTCTTCATGGGTACTTAACGATGATGTTTACAAGTGTAGAAATGAGTGTGATATTCCAGATTGTACTGCAGCTAAGTCTGTAGTAAGCACACTTTATGTATTGATATTTTGAACTCATTTATTAGTAGTTATTTGCCCAAATAAAAATATTTCTCTTTTTATGTACACTTACTTCAGAGCCAAATGTTGTTATTAAGATTAGTGGTTAGTGATTTTCTTAAATGAAATCCATTGGAAATCCAAACCTTCTGCCAAGGTTTGCTGGAATTTGATTTGTCCTGTAGATACTAGAGATATTCAGGTATACTGGAGATACTTAAGAGATTCTGACATTTCCTAAAGTAATTTTGAAATGGCTACACTCTGACATGTAGTACCAAGTTCAGCAAATGT
Organism: Crypturellus soui; assembly: GCA_032275445.1. Classification (NCBI taxonomy): domain Eukaryota; kingdom Metazoa; phylum Chordata; class Aves; order Tinamiformes; family Tinamidae; genus Crypturellus; species Crypturellus soui. The sequence continues at coordinate 146,173 of JAUBNY010001087.1, read as the reverse complement.
CCAAAAGATATTTAAAGGCACAATGAATATCTTGTAGTTGTCATGTCCTCACCTATACTCTGCCTGCTGTTCTATTCTTGTTGTCATTTACTTCACTGTGCTAATTAGTTGCTGTTTTTCAGATGTAGCTGACAGGAAGTTCTTTAATTTCTCTCCTCAAAGAACTCTGCCTGTAAAAGCTGGGAAAAGTTAACAAAAATATTCCCAAAATTACATAAACATTTCCTCTAATGCCACAGCCAAGTGTAAAGCAGCTTTTCTCTCTTCTTCTGCCGTCATCCTGAAGGCTGGTACAGGCAAAGTCAAGACGGAAGCTGCTAACTCTAAGGAAATTGTCTGTGATAGAAATATGACACATAGAGCTGTTCACCTTATTGGCGTGTCACTGCAGTAAGAATTGTCCACAGGTATAACAATGATGAGGGGCATATAAAAGAGCTATGTGAAAGCCAAGATGACTAATGCATGTAGGATTTTATGTTACTGTACAGGGTCATGGATGTTGAATGCCTTTGGTGGAGAATCAGTAATAATGACAGGGTCTCTGTGATTTATAAACAGAAATGATGCAGAAGAAACATGCCACGATTCATCAACTGTTACCACTAGTTTCCCTGAACATGGTGATGAGTGCTGTGCAATTACCTAAAAAGTAGGAGTCTTTTTTTTTTTTTTTCTGTAGGATAAAACTGCAAGATTTGTGCTCTTGTATTTCTAGAAAAGATGGAGAACAACTCCAGAGTGAATGGCTGATCCTTTCTTTGACATTAAAAAAAAATCAAAAAACATGGAGACAGTTTCTTCCAATTGAAATTGGAATAGTTTTGGAGAGGTTGTGCTGTGCTGTAGGTGTTTGGAGTATTTTTAGAGACCAAACATTTTTCCTGTTTCAGCCTATAGAGGATGTGGGATTATGTATTGCCCTGTAGGATACCCCAGTGGTATGGAGAAAGTGGTACGTGTGCCTTTGTGGCAGCTCGACTGTGGCTGGTTGGCTGCATTTAAGTGGACAAGTCCATGAATATTTTGGTAGTCTGATCTGTTTCCGCACACTTGGGGTGACTGGACATGCAATGACAGTTTCTGCTTTCTTCAAGCTGCTAGGATGCATTAAGAGCAACTGAAAGATACCTGCAGTTGTTCTTTTCTGGACAGGTACCTTTAAATTAAATACCATGATAACAAGTAAAAGAATTAAGAATGTTTGATTCTAAGCCAGAATCTTAATCTGTTGATTAAGCTCTAACTATCCTTATAACAAATCTGAGGAAACCTGCTGTGTTTTTCTTTGAAACAAATGATTTCTGGGGATGTAAACACTTTTATGTTTTTTTAATGCTCATCGACAATGTTTTAGCTTAAATAAATTAATTGTATGTTCTTTGGCTGTGGCCTAATGGTGCTTATTGTGTGAAGTATAAAGCTCGATGACAGCTTCCTGTTTCTAAGGATCAGGCCCCAAATTTGCCCTTCTTTTTTTTTCTCAAGAAGTTGCGAAAGTTCTGTAAGTGAAAGAATAACAGCACAGATGTTAAATGAAGAGGTGTAATATTGAACAGATAGAGGTATGTGTTTTGTTTTATTTTAAAATGTTTAAGATGCTCTTTCAAATGGAGATCTCACTGGATGATGCTGTTCTACCTTGGCATATGTTAATAGCTGCCCTGAACCTACTTATGCTCCTGTGCAAGAAGAGATTAAATGGTGTATAATCAGCTTTTGCCAGATGCTTAACAGTGCAAAGCCCTTAACAATTTGTACAGGAAAGGTATAAAACAAAACATTTGGATTTGGGATAAAACAACTCCATCTGACTTGATAAAAATTGAAGCAAGAGCAGTTGACAAAGTGTAGACCGTTCTGAACTAATATTGACCCATTATATCAAGCTAGTGTGTGTCAGAATCAAACAGAAAAGGTCACAGAGAGTGAACGCAGATCTTAAAGCGATTTTGGAGCATGGTTGCTTTGCTTTCCTTAGCTTGCCGGAGGGTGGGAACTAGCTGGATATTCCTTCTGCTGCCACAGGAAAGAGGAAGATTTGCTGACTGCACAGACTCTTCTTTGAAGAAGGTGCTTGGTAGTTTGAGAGAGGTTCTGACAAACTCCAACTGCTGTGGTCTGATCCTGACTGGCCCCAGCAGCATAACCGCTATGCGTCGGCACGCGGAACTCTGGAAGTTGGTTTTGGACATTGACTTATGTTGCAAGTGTCCCCTAAGGGCCCCCCTGAGGTTGACCACTATTACTATTTTATTGGGAAGATCTAGAGGTTTACAGTTCCTGCAAACTGTGGTGCCACCATATTTTATACTACCAGAAAATATGGTGAGGGATCCTCAATGCTGTGTTATTGCTGAAGGAAGAGTGGATTTTTATCCCTTAGCGTGACTGTGAGTTTTAATACTTTGTGAACTTTCTATATCCAAAGCTGCCTTATTCCTTTGGAAAGCTGAGCCTGGCTGCTGACATGACCACTGTACTAAAGTCATATCCTCTGGGTTGCTGTTTTGCTTTCCCTCTTGTCATTCTCTGGGAAGTGAAAGAAGATAAATGAGGAGCAAGAAGTAAAAAGAGAGAAGTTATAGAGTAGTACAAGTTAATGCTTTTCCCTTCTAAGTTCTGCTTCCATTTTGGTTTGGCTACTGCATGAATGGGAGTGTAATTATTCTAGCCTAGTTGTGGCTTCTTGCTTACTGGCATCCTTAGGAATGGTAAGAGCATTTGAGGGTTATTCTTTCTTTGTTTTTTGATTTCATTCACAAGCATTTCACATTTTTTTTTGCAGTTACTGCTCATACTTCAAAGAAGGAACACTTCAAAGTGATGTCCTTGTGGATACAGTGACACCAAACTTGCTCTTCCTTTATCCTCAAATTTGATCTTTTTGATTCTGAGAAATGTTCATCTCTGCTAATGAGGGAGAGCTGTCAGGAGCTTTAAAGAGGCCTTCCATCGAACCCTGCCTCCCTCCTCTTTTGACATCTAAGTTACAACTTCTAGCAAGAGTTTATAAGCAGTGATGTGGTTCGGATCCCAGGAGCTAATCACATCTTTCCTTTGGCAGCAGCCTAAGAGCTTCGCTGATCCGTGTTCTTGTTACTGGGCAGCAATGCATATATTCTGATGGACTCCTATCACTGTGTCTGGTTTGGCCAGTTCTTCTATCGACCAGCTCCTGCAGTGAGATATACCCTGATACATTATCACAGTGATCTGCCTGCGCTGTTTTCTGCTAAGGAGCTCTCAGGTAGCTAGCCAGGTATTTCCACATGTCAGCTGTAGAAAAGCACAAGCGTTCTGGCCGCTCAGGGCCCTTTCAAATGGTTTCTTAGGCAGACACAACTCTGTTGCTTCTGCAAGCACGGCAGATATTTTGGTTATCTATTTTGACAGAAGTTTACTTGTTATGTGAGGCTGAAGGTAAAACATCAATGATGTTAGTGCTGGTGGTATATAGTTGTATGCAAGTCTATTGAAACACTGACCTTGTTTATTTGTATCTCTTCTGAGAGGGAAAGAACATAATTATGGTCTGTAATTGCCAAGAAATGTACACTACCCATGAAAACAAGGGTGCTGTGCGCTTCTGTGTGGGCAGCTTGGCCATGGGAAGAGAAGATACGGCCAGAGGTTGGAAAAATACTCTTCATGCTCTCGGCCCCACTGGATGGATAGAAGGAGGGTGGGGAGGGGGTAAATGAGACAGCTTTAGGCTTGTCCTTTCTCACTTAAGTACAAGGCTTTTGCTGGGAAAATTGGATGCCTTGGAAAAAGTCGCTGTGATTGCTATAATAGCAACTGTAGAAATACCAGAGTGGGAGGCTTTCAGAGGACAGTGCAATATTGATACCAAGCTGTGATAACAAAGGTCGGTGTCAAGATTAGCTGGATCACTGCTGTCCATAGTCCCACAGTACAGCCTATTCTTGCCAGGCTCTTAGCAGAGCCCAATTAGGATCACATAACTAGTCTGTCAAGAGTTGGGTGGATATGTTAGATCTTTGTGTACAAAAGTTATTGGCTTGTAGCTGTTGTTTTGTCTTTACCAAACTCATTGCTCTGTTTATATGTAGTTGTCACCAAGATAATGTTGGATGCCATCACTGTGGCACATTTCTCTCTTGCGTGCGTAGTTTCTGGAGTTTATTTCTAGCGCATTTCAACACCAGCTCCTTTATAGAGTTGTCTTCTCCAGCACCCTTTGTGTGTTTCATTTCTTGTTTGTGCTACCAATAAAGGCCATTTCCACATATATAACTTTGTAGTTTACATAAATAGTATCTCCTTTTTACCTTGTGATTGCCTTCCTCCATCCTAACTGTTTCTGTGCAGCACATAGCCTTTCTTGGCCTATACTTGGATAAGATGTCCCCAGACCCAGAGAAGTTGGGAAGAAAATAAAATCTTTAGAGCCAGTTGTGGGAGTGGGTGTTAGTGCTGTGTTGTTTTGCAAATGTGAAGCGTGAAAAACTGTGATGTTTCATTTTTTAGCATAGCCTAAAATTATTAACTTTTCTGAACTACTCTATTGGCTTCAGGATGGAAGGGGAAGGAGTGGTAGGGCAGTGGGAAGGAGTTATGTGCTCTCATGTTAGCTTCTGTAATGTACTCAGCAGTTACTTTTTGAAAAGGAAAGAACACAATTAAGAAAGGGGTGGTGAATAAAAGAAAGAGAGTGGAATAACGAGGGAGGCAGGAAAGTAAGGAGCTTGGAGGGAAACAGTCGTGCAGGTAGTCTAGAGGCAAAGCCACAGTCTTTGTCAAAGCACTTTCATGTGCTAGACACTGAGTTCCTCAAAGGATGCACATAAAAATGAATAAAGAAGCAAGTTTAGGTTAGTCTGTTTTTGCCTGTTATTTAGTTCTTATGAAACCATTCTAGTTACACATATGGTTAGAGAAATGATTTCCTATTTAAAATACATATGTTCAATCTACATTAAAAGCAGGAGAAGTTTTGTTGTTGTTAGGTCTCATAGAATCCTTGATATGTTTACTAACATACAGAAATGAAATTCTGTTTTAAAGAAAAGATAGATTCAAGCCATATGTACTGTGCACGGAAGGAAGCATCTAAAATCTGGTTTGAGTAAAGAACTGTTTTGTGATCTCTTTGTAGAGCTGAAGGGAGAAGTATTTTTTGTTAGCAACTCCCTCATCCCAATTTTGTTTTGTGCTTGACTTTCTCTCCAGATTTGCTAGTTCTTACGAGATGGTAACAGATTTTTTAAACTTGCTATCCCACAGCGATAAATATAGCCTCCACTAAGACTGTAATGAAACATTTTGGCTATGCAAACTAAAATAAAAAGATAAAATCTAAACGTATACCATCTACGTACAAATGCTTGAACATTTTGAGCATTTTTCATGAATTACTAAGGCTGTGCTTTGCTTTATTTACATCGTTCACAATAGTTCTTCCACAGTTTTTGTCTCCTAGCAAAGTGTTATTTCAAAGGTGTGTCACGACTGAAGGAGTCAGTCTGGAGTTTTTCCCTACTTCTCATTTCTGCCAGTGTTTCTCCGACACGGAGATTGTCCTGACTGTGCAAGAAGAAAGACGAGATGTGATTTAATTATTCCACAGGTTTAATAACTCATCTGGGAACACTGACAATTAATTGTACAGCACAATTCATCAATCTTTACTGATCCTGGATTTAAAAAAAAAAAAAAAGGGATTGTCTTGGCAAGCCAGCAGGCATGTATTTTTTCTTCTCCTGATGATCAGAGGACCTGTAGTTCCAGCCAGCACACAACTCTGGTGATGTTTCCTGATCATTATTCGAGGTGACAATGATGGAAGTAGAGGGAAATTCCTAACAGGTTACAACCTTTTGGTGTCCAGACAAATTACCTTTGCAGCAATGAGGGAAAGCACAATTTCCACAAATGTAAAACACAGATGGATAGGATGAATATTTTGAATGTGGCTTCCAATAGATTAGTTTGTTAAAAATTTAATGATGCCAGTTAAACATGACAACAAAGGACAAATATCCTGCCCTTCCTTTGTGCGACTCAGCCATGACAGACCTCACTGTGTTTACACTTGATGGGGAGCACCAATTTTTTGCAGTGAGCTGTATGCACATCAGGTACCTAATGTTTAAATTTTGACATTCAATTTGATTTTTGAGAAACTGAAATTGAACAGTCTGAAAAATGTGTCTGTCCTGCATTTGAAAGACCTATTGTGATGGAGTTTCATGTTGCTCAGTGTTGATTATTTAATAACAGATGGTTCCTACCCCGGAGAGTATCTCTTTCTTTACTTTTATCTGTTTTGACTGTTTGGACTAGAAAAAGAAATACCTGGCTGTACAACACTCATGAGCAACTTGGTCTTTTGTATCTCCAGTCCTTTCTGTTCAACCTTATTCTAGTCATGCACTAAGACAAACTACTTTTAACTGCTAAAGACTGCCTAGATTAGTAAATCATGATGCTTCTCTCCATGAGGTTTTTAGGCCTTGCATTTCAGACGTTGAATTTGAGGAGATTCAGAAGGTTTCTGAATGCTTCCCTAATGTAAATGGGTCCTGTGAGCATACCATGCCTTTGCATCTCTGGCACCTAGGTTGTCTAAAGTGAGGTTCCTCTAAAGTGAGGCATCCGAGCCAGAGGACACTTTGAGTATGAGAGCATCTACTGAGTTAACATAATAGTCTTATTGGTTAGGAAGTGGGAAGTGTTAGGTGTTCTCAGATGTTATAAAAATATAATGATTGTATTGGCTTCGTTGTGTTATCATGACCTCTGCCATCATAGCTAATAGTGTTTTATTGCAAACAGATTGATAACATATTTGATTAAAATAAGCAATGGAGATCAGCAGGACTCTTGTAGAAATTGTGCGTTTGGGTGCTGTTCCAGTGCTGCTGTTACTGCTAAATGGTAAAATGGTACTTTCTACGAGTTGAAGAAAAACTTTGCATCCCTAGTGTTTCTAAAAGTTGTGAAGGATTCATCTCACCCATTTTTCTCTTTCTGAAAGGTAGATGTCTAACCTACATTAATCACACGAGTAATCCATAGTCAGTGTAGTTCCTTCAAAGGATGATTCTTTCCATCCCAAAATGGAGTTGTTGAATAACCATCTGGAGGTGTCTTATCTCTGCTAGCAATAGAAGGAGCCCAGACAATTAGATTGTATTAGAAGACATTAGGTGAGATTATTGCTCTGATCTTCTGAACTTCTCTAGCTTTAACTTAACTGTCTCTATTAAAGTTGGAGGGGTAATTGCTCCTAAGGTATTATCTTCCTCTTCTCCTACAAAGAACACAAGGAAACCTTAGCTCTGTGCTTCTCTCTCTCACTGGTAGAAGCCTGGAGCAGCTACAGTATAGAAAACAGAATGTTAACAATGTAAAGAAGACCTGAGAGCAAATGGAAGAACCTACGATAGGATTTTAAAGTTGGAGCCCTGTCAGAAGACAGAAGAGATGAGAAAGATATCATGGGAAAAGACAGAAGCGAAGGGAAATGAGGGAACCTGGAGGCCAGGATAAAAAGTCATCAGGAATGGAGTACTGTTGGTGCCTGTGGGACTGAAGACACACATGGGCATGACACTGCAAGGAGACTCTTACCCAAAGGAATAGATGGAGATCTCAGACGTTTTATTGACCAAAAGAATGAGTAAGAGGTTTGTGGCATGCAGAGCCTATATAATAGATAGGACTGGGAAGAGGAAATGTTTGTGGGTTTTAACAATAAGCTGAAGCAGGCGGAGAGGTATATTTCAGTGCAAGAAGCAAGAAGTCTACTCTTATTAGAACCACCTTCCTCATCAAAACTTGGCCTGGAATTCAACATGCATAATCTACTTTTACCAGCAAATGTCTGTGAATTCTTGAGAACATGTCCATTGTCTTCTGCCCTAGAGCTGTTATGGACTGAAAACTTAACGTAAGAAGATATTTTCTTAGCTTGAGTTTCAAAGGGTTCAGTCGGTTGAGTCAAAAACATCCATTTCTCTTGGTTGCCGTATTCTACCTTCTATCCTGCTTGCCCAATTTTTGCCTTTTTTTTATTCAACAGTAAATACTCTGAAAATTCAGGTTCTTGGGCACTTTAATTAGGCACGTACGGCTGGGGACACTAAATGGGTATATGTGTACATAGAGGATAATGCTATCTCTCCACCTCACAGAAGTGTTGTAAAATACATTGGTTAATATTCATGATATGCTCAGATATTATTGTGATGAATGCTAGAGAAAACCCAGGAGGAAATTAATAATTCTGTTTTCAGAAATGTGTTTCAGTGAAGTGCAGTAAATGAAGGAGAGGAGCCATGTGTTGAACTGTGAGAAGAGGACCAGACAGTGACAAGCTGCTGTCCATTCTGGGCACTGATTGAGGCAGAGGTCTTGCAGAAGGAAATGACACATGATTTTGTATGCATCTCGAAACAGATGTTAATTATCTATGTGAGGTTGTAACTGGTAGTGGGTAGGCAGCCCTAAGGCTGCCATGTCTAACGTCAGTGGGCTTGATTCTGCATTCCAAATTATGCTCTTTCTTATTGCATTTTTTTATATTCCAATCATCATATGTGTGTGTGCTTGTTGCCTGATAAACACTACACAAACATATATAATGGTTTTACCCACTTGTGGTGAAAACGTATATGTACTCTTGTAAGTAAAGCATTGCAATTTGGGAAGGGAAGGGCTAAGTTAAGGCCTGCTGCTATGCTTGGAGGTAGTTGTATTCATGGAACCGACTTTCCTGGATAGTCCTCCGTGGACTTCTAGGCCTAACTCCTGGCTGGTTGAGCAGGACTGCTTTCTTTCTGTCCCCCAAAGCAGTATTCAGCCCCCACTATTCAGCCCCCATATTGTTGACAGTCTGTGAATGTTGCCTAATGATTTGGAATCCTACTCCCTTCCCATTAAAATTCTAATCGCTCCTTCTCAGTAAAGGGACAACTTGCTGGGCATAGGTATGTTCTTGGCTAAAGATGCAATTTGTTCCAAGGTTCCTTTGGACCTGCTCCTGCCGTTGTTTCCTGCCTGTGCTTTCCACTGATGTGAATGGTAGGTTTGTCTTGCAGGGGAGTCCAGGAGAAGGCCCTTTTGCCAGTGAGCCCAGTTTCATGGTGTAAAAATCTACAGTTTTTACAATCGTGTCTCTCCTATTAAAGATGTAGGTTTCTATGAAGGTGACTGTGATCACTCCTAGGTCACGTTTTTAATTGCTAGCCTTTATTAAGACTTGGCATGTGTAATTTTCCTAATTTCCAGTTTGTGACAGGTTTTATGGTCAGCCTGGAAAAACAAACTATGTAGTCAGTCTCCAATCTTCCTGTCTGCAAATAGTTTTGCAAGTGGTTGACGAATTGGTTCAGGTATGTGAGAGCGTACCCATATATTCGCTTTCTCAGAGACTAGAAGAGACTATGAAAGAGAAGTGTCTGGTTCTTAGAAGAGTACTTAACTAGGTGCAAATAATATGTGTCTCTTAATCATTCAAATAGTACGGAGTGCCATATATACACACACACATACATATATATATATATATATAGTAAGAGTCTATAACAGCAGCATTCTGCAACAAAATTTGCTCTCTGTCAAACCTCTAAACATTCCTTGTGCAGGAAAGAGGCTGCTTGAAATAGGAATGGACCTTACTGGCCTTTTCCTCTAGAGAGTTTTCCTGTAGACGTTCTGTCTTGTAATTTGATTCTCTGTTGTCTAATAAGGTGCTAGTTCTGACCCAAGATTTTTCTTTTGGTGGGGTCTTCAGTGACTCCTTAGATACTTTCATGCCTAATACACAAAAATCCCCTGACTTTACAGGAGTAGTAACAGAGCACCTCTTCCCCTTGGTTGCCTTCTTCTTATGGGGGTCTAGTACGGAAACTCCCACCTCATAGAAAAAATTGGTTGTTTGTGATCAGTGGATTCGGAAGCCAAGGAGAGCAGACAGTGATTGCCCTCCTGCCTTCCCAGGACAGTGTTATGCAGCCTTGTTTCCTTAGGAAATTAGACTGGAAAAGGATGTGGTATGAGAGGAGAGGGATCACGCTGAGTGCAGCTCTGGCCTACAGTGGGTTGTTCAGTGTTTCACTGCTTCGTCGCCATGTGTATCCTGAGTTTTACCCTGTTGATGCAGAGAGCTAATATGGGACCAAAGATTCCAGGAATCCAGGCTCAAGTCCTTCTCTACAGTGTCTTGTCCCTCCAGGTTATACTTTTAACCTGAGATCCATAAACTATGGTGGTTGAAGTCCTCATGTGTTGTCTCAATTAACGTTACGTGGCATTTTATGAGTCTACGCATAGACTTTGCAGGCAAGCGTAGTCTTTAATATGAACTGAACTGACAAATTAAAGCATAGGGAAAAGAAAAATCAAAGGGTTGTGCAGGAATCCAAGTTCATTTTCTGTGCTGCCTTTTCTGTAAGAGTTACGTTAGCTTGAGCTTGTTAACTAGTATGTTTAAGGTCATACCTTTAAATTTAGGTCTAGACAAATCTGAATCAAAGTTATGAAGATGATATTGGAACTCTCAGGGAGAGTAAAGAGGCATGTGAATGCTGCCAAAAATCCAGAGCTTCATGAGAAATGGTGAAAATTGAGAGAATAAATACTTTATCTTCCTGAACTTGTCGTCTTTAGTTTGTGGTTAAAATGGATGACTTTTCCACTGAGGATATCCGAGTTACTGTTGGGTTATGCTTTTGCATCTGTACTACCACAAAGGATGAAGTGAAACATTTTCAACATAATTTGTTATGCATGTGTATATTCTCTTTTTCCACTTAATTTGAGGCTTTCACAAGCTCTGTCTCAGAGAAAACATTTCAAAATTTGTTCTCCTTTAACTTTCAAGTAAAATGGCTTGTTTCACCTTGTTTCAACACACAATCATAAATAATCTCGGGCTCACTTGAAAGAGGGCCCCATTGGCTCATAAGTTTCACTGACCTTAGCAAGTCTCTCGCTGATCGTGGGTTGAGTCTCCGAATGGAAACAAAGCCTGAAAGCTTCTCAGGGTTTCTGGTTTCATACTCCATGCTTTTTCACAGAGCTCTAATTTTTACTGGGCCCAATGGGTTCTGTAGTTACACTAGTGAGTTACAGGGTGTATCATGGGGGGGTTGCATTGGAACAAATCTGAATAAAGGTCTAAGATCTCTGAATGAAATATTAGCGATGGTATGCAGTTATTTCTGTGTAAACCAAAGTGTAGTGATGTAACACAGGCAGCTGTCTGCCCTAGCGAGAGGGAATTGCCCTGGTTGCAGACTTAAAAGATTTATAAGATTTTGCGAAACATTTTTTAAAAAGGTTTCAGGTGTTTACAAATTTGGAAAGATGAATTGTGTAGACACCAAGCAGTGAATTCAAATCTACTGCTTGCTTTATCAGCAGTTAGGAAAACATATGCCGATTCTCGGCTTTGAAAAGTCACTGAGCAAATGCAAGCCACAGCGGAGAGCTCAGTTCAACTGTTTCTGAAATTATATAGACATCACTGATTTGTGCCGGTTAGATTGCTGGTTCAAGGCTTTGGTTAATATCAAAAGTGGTGCATGTACTTTGATGTTAACACTCTTTAATGTCCAAGTTTACATCTTTGTTTCCGTGATTTTTGAAGATAAAACCCAAAAGAGAGGGAAGTGTGTAGTGCAGTGCAGCTGACAGTGGTAACCTTACTGTTCTGGAAAAGATTTTTTTTTATAACCTTAAGAAAGGAGTTGCAACAGCAAGCCAGTATGTATTCTACTATGAGAAGACTATAGACGTCTGCCATGAAAAAACAGCATTTTCTAACGAGAGTTTCTTCTTTATAGCTAGCAAGTTTTGATGTTTCAATTCTGATACATCTAAATAGACCAATTAAATTTTATGGGACAAATGTGTTAAATCTCATCTTCTCTGCAAGTTTATATGCCTTAATACAAAATACAGTTGTGGCTGTATCTACTATAAACTATCTAGAATAATAGTAGAAGCGGCCCCAGTTGCTGAGGTTATAGGTTATCTTTTGCTGTTTTTCACAGTTTACAAGACTTCTGTAGAACTGGTCCAAACAATGAGATTAGAATAAAATATTATTCTGAATCTGAAAGATTAGGCCCTTTGATGTGAAATATACCTATATTATAGTTCTAACACTAGGATTGCTCTACAAATGGACAAAAAAATGAGTTCTCATTGACGCCAGCAAGATGGACATTGTTGGATGTTGTTGGGCACACAAAGGGATGTCCACCATTGGGAAGAAACAGAAAAAGCTTCAAGTATTTGTCAGTCTGTGGAGGACACTGGTAGGCCAACCCTTCTGCTGTTATTCCATTTACAGGAAGCTTATTAAAAGTCATCATAGATAGAACTTCAGATACAAAGAAGGAAAAAGTGTTTTGAACTTGATATTTCTGCTGCTGAAGTAATAGGAAGGAGAGTTCGATGGTATTAGGCATCATGAATTCAGGGCAAGAACACTTTAAAGGCTGATTTCTTTATTTTCTCCCCCTCCCCTTTTTTTTTTTTCTTTTCATCATGTCTTCTTTCCCTATGAAGGGTTGTGGTTATTACTTATTATTAAATGGTTGTGTATTAGTGGACAAGTTGTGCAAGCCGTGGGCAACCATTTTGCATAATAGAAATGGAAGGCACGCTCTATTTTGCAGAATTGGCAGGTTTAATATACAGGGTGATGTTTAGGGCAGCTTTGGGCTGACTGTTCAATGCATTCTGCCTTTTGGGTATCTGACTGGGTATTTCTGTGCATACAATCAAATAGGCTTTATGATCTTTCTATCTTTATAATCCTTATTTGTTTTATAAAAATACTTTTATTTTGCAAAATCAGTTACTAGTATTTTATGTTTGGTGGAGAAAAATTGAGAAAAATAGGGAAGATGAGGGAGAAATCTGTGGAGCAGAAAGAAATCTTCATTGCTATCTCCAAAATCCAGTGTGAGTTCTCCCATAAGAATTTTACTTGTGCAAGAACCAGTAGGTTCAGTCCCTTCTGACAGTTGCATGTAAAATACTTGCAAGGATTGCATTTTCCTTTAAAAAATGTTCTGGGTCTGTCTCTTGTTTTTCAATAGAAGACTAATATTAGCTTTGTTTCTTTTGCCTTACTTCCTTTTGTTTAGTGCAACAGTGCTGCTTATTTTTATTACACACAACTTATTATTAACAGAAACTGAGGAAAATGTGTGTGTTAGTTTTGATACTGCCATAATAAGAAAATCAGTGGCATATTTAGAAATAGTTATAATTCTTAGTGGGGAGTTTAAGGGGCAGTCTTACCTTTGTTTTGTAAAAACAAGGCCCTCACTTTCAGTAAAAATTGATAATTCTCTTTTGTTATTGGAATACTTTCCTTTCTAGAATGAGTTCTTCTTAACTGGCTACAGTTTTACTTTCTTTATCAGCACATTGAAGGGGACTATAGTCCCGGGCAGCATGCAGGAAGGCTTTTCATTTTTCTCTGCTTGTTTGCAAATAGTCCAAGTGAATTAGTCTTCAGGCGATTCTCTTCTCCAATCCATTCACACAAAGACCAGACTTCACTTTTTGCAAGGATAGAAATGATCTGTTTATTTTTGTATGAAGTAAATGTTGACTGGAAATGTAGACAGGCAAAAATAAAAAGGAAATTGAAATCTGCTTTTGTCAGGTAGTGAGTGGATGTGGCCACTAAAACGTGGTTAATAAGTTAAAAAAAATCTCTTTTTAACCTTCCTCAGCTAGTATAGTAGGAAGAGAAAGTGGCGTTTTGATGAAATTGTTCTGAAATTTGCTTTCCAAATGTGGATATTACTCTAATTTAATTATTTTTCTCATCTCACATGTCCATAGTTTCTGAATACCTTTTAAAATCTAGGGTATCTACTTGATAGGTAAAACAGCAGCTCTGAGTGTAGGTGCTCTGTGAATATCAAGTTCCTGGGGGACAAAAGGATTGATAAAAATAACTATTTAACAATCTTTGTGCATTAGTTGCTCTGCAGTTTTTAAATAATGGGCTGGTGTCCAGATGAACATCCAGAGCATCAAGTCCTTTGGTTTACGGGATCTGTTTGAGAGTTTCCCAAGGAGGTTCGTTCTTTGTTTTAAAACCCCCTTAACTATGCATTTGTTTGGCAGCATCCTCTTCCTCCTGAGTCTTTAGGCTCTTGGTGAGGAATGTGAAAAGACTCGTTTCTGTGTTCAAGTATCCAACGTGTATGAGTGTGCATCCGTTTATCACACAGCGCCTCATCGGGAATCTGCTGGATTTTATGGAATGTAGAATGGGGCAGAATTTGTGTGTGTGCATGTGCACATAATGTAGGAGTATGTGTGTGCATGTGTATGTATATAAATACACACATACACGTATGGTAATGCACAAATTTATGCAACCTTCAGATTTTGCCCTGAGACCTTGTGAAATCATTTTCTGCTAAGATTGCAACTTCTGTAAATCAGGGCAGAATAACCCATAACATATTTTTAAACAGCTGGTATGCTTCAGAGGCCCAAAATACAGGGATATAATGGAAACACTGACTCTTACTGCAACTGTGCAAAAGGATGCAGCAATAGATGTATTTCGCAACGAAATAGGTGAAATCTGCCATTCCCACTGAAGGATTGCCATGGCTCTTGTTTGTTATAGGATGCCTAGTGATGGGCTAGTGATTATGTTTAGCTGTTTCTCCACTAGAGGAAAAAAAGAAAGGAAAGAAATACTACTTTTGCATATAAAACACGAATTACAGTAACTTTTTCATTCTGTCGAGCTCAAGATGTTCATGCTGCATACAGCACAAATAGAGATGGTGCACCAAAGCAGTTACAGCTCCTTGCTCACTCTTTGCTTGTTTGGTGGCTTCTAAGCATGGCTAATTTAATTTACATCAGGCTACAAATAGCTTCGTAAAACAGCTTTAAGGCCCAGTGTTGCTGCTGGTTGGTAGAAAGTGACAGCACCGCGGAATATGTCCCCCAGTGCTTATGAGTGAAATGAGGTAGTTACCCTCAGACAGGCATAAACGCACTATTAGATGGTTGAGAAATACATTTTTCCCCACTAAAGCCCTCCTGGGAATTTACTATAGTGCCTTTGATGTAACTAATTAGCCTGCTCAAAGTAAGCAGTGACTAACAGTCTAATAACTGGCTAATGGAAGGAACTTCATAATGTTTTCAGATCAGGATTCTCCGAGTGTCTTGCACGAAGCCGAGGAGCCTTTCTCCTCTGAGAAATGGTTGCCAATAGCCAGACCATGATGTCTGCAGTCATTTTTGTCCAAGTTATATTTGAGAATCCTGGCTCTTTGAAGAGGTTAAATGTTCGAGGAGAGCAATAATCCTGGAGATATTCTGGAAGTGCTACGTTTGATTTTAGCCTCAATCTGCAGACTTGGAGCAAATGTTTTAGTTTGCTAAGGCTGTCGCACAGTAACTTGCTGCCTCTCCAGATTTTTGCGAGATGGAACACTTTTTAAAAGGGGAAATGAAAAAGTAAGATTGTTTTGGTAAGAGATTTTTTTCTGGTGAGTTTCTCAATCCTCAAGTAGTAAAATAAAAACATTAAATTTACTCTGTCAAGACAGGGAAAAGCTTTTGCCTGCCTTTTGATCCTGTAAATTTAAAAGGAGAAATCATACAGCTATGTGTTATTTTGCCAATTAACTCTACCTTCAAATGTCTTCCACTTCTGCATTAAGACTTTCTTTTTTCTTGTCCATTGGAAGTACAAAACACTCCTACTGTTAAGAATCTCTTTCTCGCCAAGCTAATGATGTAGTATTTCTACATGGTAACAAACAGCTCCGGTGTGTTTTTGCATCCCCAGACTGTTTGCACCTAACAGCTTGAGCATTTCTGATGCTGGCTATGAATCCCTCTTGCTCTACTTGCACAAGGAATTCCTCCGAATCCTTGGGATTACTCTGCGAGTAAGGCAAGCAGGGATTTGGGCTGGGTAGGCCCCCAAAAGGTGAACTTAGAAGATCACCACCTGCTCGATACCTGGGCGCAGGGTTTAGTATTTCTTGCACAGCAGCCAATGTCGTCACTAACACCCAGACCAGAGCACAGGGGCTGCGCTTGCCGAGCGGTGTTAAGTATCACTGCAATAATCCACTGTCTGTAATGGGAGAAACACGGAGCCCTGGACTTGGGAAGGGAGAAAATGGTTTTCAGCTGTTTTGATTTAAATTGTTTGTTTTTCTTATTTTAAAGCCTGTGTGGAAATAGGCTGAGAGGCAGCTCTTAGAAATGAGGTTTCCATTTCTTTGGAGTCAGATCCTGGAAGTTGTGGAGAGTTGGAGCCTTTGTTAGCTTCACTGAGAGTTGCAGCTATGGGGTTGGGCAATTCGGAGGCTCCAGCTCTCCGTATCGACTGGTTGTCTGCTCACCTGAGCGACCGCAGGCAAACTTCAGTAGCAGATGCCATGGGCGGCTGGTTCCCAGCAAAGAACTGCAGCGCCTTCATCCCGAGTCATTGGAGTCAGAGGAACGGCTCAAGCGTCAGGTGAGTGACTTCAGACATACCCAAATATTGCTCCTTTTTTCACTCCCCATGTCCTGCAAATTATTCTTGCACTGATGGTTGAGATGCAGGATGAGGTGCGAGGCAGCCCCGTCCAGTCCTGCTTCCCGCCCTTGTGTGCCTTTCAAGGGCAGGAACGCTGGGACTGACGAGGAGGTTTCTACCGCGGAATGTGCCTTTGCCTACTGTGAGCCAGCAGCCAGTGCTGATGTTCCCTAAGTGTGATTTTTCTGCTTAGCTGTGATTTGAATGT
Organism: Crypturellus soui; assembly: GCA_032275445.1. Taxonomy (NCBI): domain Eukaryota; kingdom Metazoa; phylum Chordata; class Aves; order Tinamiformes; family Tinamidae; genus Crypturellus; species Crypturellus soui. Next base: position 129,398 of record JAUBNY010001087.1, on the reverse strand, counting down.
CTCGCTGCAGGTCTGTAACTGGCATTAGTAGAAGCAGGCTCCCAGTTAAATCCAATAGATGTTTGTTAACATAAAGTCTAAACATGCAGATGCTTTACGTTATTTCGTAGCTGTCCATTTAAGTTGAGGTACCTGATTTTATTGTAGAGCAGCTGCAGCGGCAGCAGGCAGTGCAAATTCATCCCTGTTTCTGTGGAATTGAGTTAAAGATTTCACCGCTAAGAGGCTTCTCCCCAGGCGGGATGTTTGAGAGCGTTTACCTGGATTCTGAGCTCCCTCCTAACCACTCACAGGTCCCCCAGCCGTTGCGGGGTGAGTTAGGTGCACAGGTGGAAAAGGCTGTGAGTCGTGTTCTGCTGCCAGAAATGCAGCACTGACCTAAGTGGTGGAGCTGTATGAGCTCTGGAGAGGAACAATATTGCCTAAGTATGGCCAGGAGAAGCTTGGCCATTGACCCGGAGGAGTGCAGGATCAGGCTGCCCGTTTTGGAAGCTGTAGGAATTGTACCGTGGCCCTGTGTTCTCGCTTCCTCCAGACTATCAAAACTAAGGTTTGAATTGAGTTGTGCAGTATGTGCAGCTACAATGAACCCGCATATCATTCACAGAAAATAACGGGGGGAATGGAGTGTCTGTGCAACTATTCTGAGGACCGGGTCTGCAGGCAGTTCCTCGTTCTGGCTTGCTGATAAATTCTTCTATCAGTGGAAGTTAAAGACGACAAACAGGATATAACAGGTTTCTCAAAACAAACAAAAATGGAGAAAAGAACTGTATATTTGTATTCCAAAGGTCACAAATCAGTTCCTGGAAAATACTATACATATGCTAATGGAAAATAACTAAGCTGAAAATCCATTACGAGCGGGAATATAAATCTATACATTTTCAATGGTGCGCTCAGATAATGTATGCTATTTATAAGCACAAAAGTCTTGTATAAGGTATGCTAAGGCATTGCAAATAAAGTCCTGTACTTGTTATCTAACAGATTTTGTAGCCGCTCGTAGGGTTGGACTCTATTTTTAAAACCGATTGTGAGCATTGTGCTTCCTATCTGTGTTACTGTTTCCAAAGCGCCTATTTCATGTGCAGTTGCTCCAAATGCAGGAAAATAACAAACTTGGGACCAAGAGTGCCCAAATTAAACTATTGTGCCCACCCAAAACAAAGCTTCGGTTACAAGGCACGCTGCTTTTTAAGGCAGGCACAGTTCTACAGATGTCTGTGTTTCCTCCCAGTTTGCTCTTAAGGTGGCCGGAGAGTTGTGATCAATGTATGTATGCAAGAAGCCACAGCTACCCGTGGCCTAATGAGCCTGGCAATTGCTCTGTTCCGTCATTCCAAGGGAGAAAATATCAGGTCTGAAAAACTTAGACCCTCTTAAACATGAGGGAAATTGCTTTCTTACTAGATACCTATTCTATTAAGAATCTAAGTGGTCAATCTTTTTTACATTTTCCCCCCCTCATTCCGATTCACAGCAACCTAAATGCTACTTTTCTGGGAAAGACTGATATTCTGACTTCAGTTTTGTAATTTAATGATGGAGAGTTTCCTTAGTAAACCAAATTTAGAGTACTAGAATGCTTATCTTATATCCAGACCTTGAACATAAAAGGCATTTTATACCAGCAATTGTTCATTTAATGAGCAATTGCAGAGTGCAGGACGGTTAAGGGATTGAGCTATATGCACCATTATTGCAAGAAGTATTCCGAAATACCAGAAATAGGACGTAAGCTCTGATCAGGGGGACTGTGAGCACAATTACCTTCTTTTCAAATCCTTCTGTGACACTGCGGGAGGAAAAAGGACTTTGAAACTTGAAAGGAAAGAGCTTGCTTTCAACCTCAAAAGCTAGGAGGAAAGGGCTCTGAAATTTGCTCAGTATTCCCAATTCACCATTAGCCTGTTTCTTCCTTTAGCCTCAAGGCATTCTCCGCTTTTTGAAAAGATGTTAAGAAATTCAGTCACAATAGAGAGCCTAGTTTTGAACATGTTTCACTCGGTCCATTGAGGTCTGGTCTTCAGCCTTTGTGTGGGGTGAATTGAGCTGAGCAGCAAGCTGGTTGGGGAGAGGTGAATGAGCAGTCTCTGTGCAGTCACAAATTCTGGCAAAGAAAAGATTACCCTTCCCTTTATTTTACAATATGCATTCCTGTACAATCCCACTAGTGGCAATATGCGGAGCCGAGCTTGTGCTTAGGTCAATATGGAGCACTTGGTTTATAGCAACTCTTGTTAAGTTTGTCTTGTAATTGAAGCTGCTGTTGACCTTGCTTGGAGACCATTTGTAAAACCGTTTATTTAGCATAAACTGAAATAATAAACCCTCCTTCTCTTAGGCCGATTGTGATAGGGTGACATTAGTTTGATTTAATGATTAGCCGCCTGACCCCTCAGCTAGAGAGAGCTGCTTGAATAGGGAGAGTTCACTAGGAAGCACACAGGAAGAATACTAATGAGCTTGTTAAATTTAGCATGGCACCAACCACTTTTAATTCCTCTAATGGGAGAAGCACTGCCTCTGAGAGAGAGGGAGGGGGGAAGGAGAGGCAGAGAGAGGGAAGGAGAGGCAGGAATGTCCACGAGCCGCTAGCCAGCGGATTCTGGTCAGGAGAGGAGCTTGCACAGAGCGTAAACCGGGGGCTTTTGGACTGAGTTGTAAGTACGTTGTCTCCTCGCCGCCGCCGTTCACGTGTGCCGCCGGATTGCTTGCGAGACAGTCCTGCGGGCTGCGCGTGGGAATGCGGCTGGCAAACTGAGGGCAGAAGCTGATTTAACCAGGCTGGGGGCTTCTCCTTTAGACAGGGCGTCTCTGAATGGCACTGGGAGCGATTTTTAGGGTTGCAGAGGGGTAGATTTCAACTTCTCTTTTTTTCCCAATCGCTGACTTTAAAAAGAGAAGTTTCCACTTTGTGGCTTGTGGGCTGAAGAAAATGAACAGGGAAAGTTTAGCAGGGAAAGAAGGTTTAATGATTTTCTGTGCTTGATTTTGGTTTGACCTCAATGTAATTTGCTGGGTAAATTAGCCAAATAATTAGAGGTGTGTTTGTTCGGTCTTGCTGCTCAGTGTGAGCTTTTTTTTGAAAATGTTTGTAGATTAAACGAGGTGTTCCTTGGTGCTAAGCACGATTACTAAAAATGCTTAAAGAATAGCAGTAAGCTGAGTATTTCACAGTGGATAGGAGAATCTCAGGTTAATTTGATCACTCCAGACTGGGTTGCAGTAACATGTGTCTCTGGCTTCCAACTTGCTCGGTTGGAGCGGGGCACAAGGGAAGCCTGTTGCCGATGCGGAGCCCTCCAACCCTGCCGCCTCTTCTCCTTTTTCCCTCCTTCGCTGCATCCCTTACACCTGCAAGAGGCAGGATAAACTGTGCCAAAGTCAATGGAGCTTTACCGGGGAAAACCAGATGGAACTGAGGGGGAGAATCGCCCCTTGGGATTTTGTAACTCATCTCTGCAACTTTATAGTACATCTGATGTTTCCATGGCCCCTAAAGCGGGCCACTTCTAAAACAGGAGAGCGGTAACAGTTGTCGTGTGTTTGGCTGTAAGAATCCGTTGGCAGATGCTGCTGGAGAAGTGGGTTGTTTGCTTACATTTTTGCTATAGAGTCCCACTTGTTGCCATGGTGGACAGTATGTTTCTGTCAATAATTTGGCCTGGCGCAGCTTGTCTGCACTTACTCTTAAACTTTATTGAACAATTCAGCTGCGACAGAACAAGATTAGGCAGCTTTCGCCTTTTGGCTCGCTGAAGTGGTTTTACTGCCGTTGTAAGACGAGGCAGAATTATTGCAAGGAAAGTTTCCCTTTCAGTGTATAGAGAGCTCTTTCAAAGCACTCGGCTATTTGTATTCTGGAGTGCGTGTACTGTCAAGTTTTTCATCTGCCCCCTATCAAAAGCAGCTCTGTGGCGCAGAGCATGAAGTACACGCTTAACAAAATGTTTGTCCATTGAAATTCCTTACGATTGCAAAAACGCCATCGTGTTTACTGGAAAAAAAAGTATTTCTGGCTTAATTTTTATGCAGTAAAAAGTGTGCAGAAATGTTTGAATGATTTTGAACAGCGTGCGGCTTTATTTTCGTAATGGGGAGAGAGAAATGGTTGGTGCTGGCTGAGAGAAATTGCCGCTTTTCTTTTGTTTTCTTTCCTTTTTGTTTCTCGAGGAACCAAAGAAAAGAGAAGAAAGCCCATTAAAACAAAACATATTTTCCTTTAGTTTCAAAGTTACTGTGAAAGTAGGTTTTGAATTTCATTCAGCAGTTTAAAAAATCAACTCATTCCATACCAGTGCCTGGTACCTTGATTCGTGACACATGCATGTTTTGAGAAGGAAAGAATAAAACTGCAGCCTGCAGACACGCATCAGCTTCTCCTCGTATTCCGGGACGGCAGCTTTAACAAATATTATCTTTATATGGAAGAGTAAAAGAGCTGCAATCCTATCTGATGCTCAGGTTGATTATGCAGCCGCACAGATCACTTCAGCTCGCTTCTTTCCCCTGTGTGGTAGCACAGGTTCGCTTGCGCCGCTGAAGGGTCTGTCAGGGTTTCAAACGCAGTGTAATCCCCTCTTTTTACAAGAGTTTACATCTCATCAGCAAAAGTTCACTCTGGGTTGAAATTTAACATAAAAGACTCTGGCTAGAGAGAAACATGATGGAAAATATTACTTGGGCTGTTTTTCTTTTTCTTTTTTTTTTTTAAATACAGGCAGTTTTCTAAAAACCTAATATAAGTTTTAAAGTTTTAGCCTCCCCTTTGCAATTCTCTAACTAAAAACAGCTTCGGTGTAAAAAGTTGAAACCTTAAACCGTGCTAATCCAGAGCAGGGACCAGTGCCTGTGCATATTAATAAAAAGTAGAAAAGGGCAAAGGGTTTAAGTTGTGCGGTGGTGTTGTCTGTTCCTGTTAACTCTTTCTTCCCAGGCCCCATCCTGGACGTGCCCAGTGTGCAGAGTCGCTGCTGGGTGCAAAACAGAGGCCGTCCTGGAGGTGCCGATGAGTCGGCAGACCCTGACCGCAGTAATCCTTGGAAATGGGAAAATGAGCGCTCAGGGGGGCTGCACTGGTGGGTTTGATGGTTGTTGCTGCTTTGGAGAAGAGGCAGAGGGAAGAGCAGAGAGAGCAACGCATTAAAGCTCTCTCATAGCCAGGGTATGTAGATAATGACAAAATTCAGCCCAAAGTCTCCAATAGGTATGAAGCCTGTTCCTACCCTAACTGAAATGAAGGCAAATAGGCTGAGTTAGGCTGGTGAGAGTAGGCTCACTGCTTGCTGGTGCTTTTGCTGTTTGAATGAGCACAGCAGGGCAAACTAAGAGTAAAAATTAAGCCCTGACCTTGAATATTCTGGCCTCTGACAACTGAGGTGAAATCTCAGCACTGTCCTGAACCATTATTATTTATGTGTGGCTTGTAGAGTATCTGTGCCTTAGTTTTTTTTTTAAATTCCTAGCTGTATTTTCATTTCCTTCTAGTTACCTGTTTTACGCCCAGTGTTTATTCTTCTGAAATTCTTTGTGTACTTTTAGAACTGCTGAACAACTTTTGAAATTAAGCATATTCATCAATACTTGAGAATGTATTTGTGTACGCTGCCTGTGCAATGCGGTTTATTAGAAGAGGAGTTCAAGGCTGTATTTGGAATGTAGATATTGGCAAGAATTCCAGCCAGGAATTGTGGAATTATTTAGCAAAAAGTCTCTGTATTTTATAAAAGCAGTAATGTAACTTCAGGAGAGTGTTTGCAGGGGATGTTTGTATAGCTAACAAAGCTCTTCAGCCACATGGCCCGTGTGAAGTATTGCCCAGCATCTACCTTCTGAAGAGGAGAACCTCTCCTCTGCTTTTCAGAGGTGCCGATGGTCCAGGAGGGGTTAAAAGGCTCGCAGAGGGGAAGGTTTCTGCAATCCCCTGTTGTGGGAACGTGCGAGAGGTGTCAGTGGCGTCACCACCAGAAATCCTGCGATGTCTTCGTCGCAGGGCTCAGGGTCTGAGCACGTGGCTTGGGGATGAGCAGGTGAAGAACCACGGAGCAGGCGGCACTGTGTACGGGCAGGGCGGGACGAGGCCTGAGAAGCTACTTCAGCTTTTCACACACAGGGGATCACAAGTGTAAAATAAGCCTAGGCCACTTGGCCTTCCTGATTCTCTCTTATTTTCTTTTCTTTCTGACCCTTTTGGGGTTTTCTTCTCTCCCAGCCCTCCAGAATGAGGGGGCTTTATTCGTGGGTCTGAGAGGAAAAGGGAAGGGTGTGTGTGCTCCACAGCTCTCGTTAAATGTCCCTCCCTTAAATGGTGACACTGTCAGGGCAGATGGCCCCACTTGCTCATGCCTCATGCTGCTGGTGCTGTATCTTGTACAGTTTTACTCATTTTACTATTGCCGGCCCTACTTTTAATCACTAAGGCCCTTTCCCTTAAGGCTGCAGCCCCTTGCAGAAGCGAATCTCCTAGGAGTGGAGCAGCAGAGAGCAGTGGTGGGTGGCTGGACTTGATTTAGTCCCCGCTAGTGGGGTTCGTCTTCTGCTCTTTGTGACAAATTGTTTTTTCCTCCCAGTCAGGCAGCCAAAACTTCCAGTCTACTTGTCGCAGAGGCAAGAAAACAGCAAGTCTGCGGCCGTTCTCGTACGATTAATAGCCCTGCTGGTAAATGCATCAGGGAACGGGCGACGATGATCTACCGCTCAACTGCCACTTGATCTGAACAGGCTGGTTTTCAAAACGTGTGTCCCTGAGCATCCCTCATAGCCAGACACGCACCTACCGTCACCAACTTGTGCTGCAGCTTTGAAAGTAGTGGAAAGAAACGGGGGGAGGTGAACTACTTATTTCCTGTAAAAGGGCTAAAAGTCACTGGCGCTCTCTCTCTTTCTCTCTGTCCTTCTTTCTTTCCTTCTTATTTTTTTTTTCTAGAGGATGAAAGTCCTGGACAGACCTATCACAGAGAGAGAAGGAACGCAGTCACGATGCAGCCACAAGGTGGGCAAGGCCTCAGCAAGATCAGTGAAGAGCCTTCAACATCTAGCGAGGAAAGGACCTCACTAATAAAGAAGGAGATCCATGGATCTATATCGCACCTTCCTGAACCTTCTGTACCTTACCGTGGGACACTGTTTACGATGGACCCCAGGAACGGTTACATGGATCCTCATTACCGTGAGTACCCACTGCGCGTTCGTTTGGGGAAGTTGCAAGGTTGTCGAGGCTGCCGCCTTTAATGTCATTTTCTTCGCCGCTCTGCATTGTCCCCGGGAAAATCACTTTGCCTCCCTGTGGGTTATAGTAAATACGATTTTTTTTTCTGTCTTTGAAGGAAAAAGGTAGGGAGCAGTTGCACTGCAGCTTGAGATTATCACAGGCCTCTGCAAAGCAAGCTTGCACAGGGTATATCATCTGTTGCTAATCCCCCTCAACCAGCCAGTGTTCCACCTCCTTAATGCAGGAAGAAAAAAGCCTCATTAAAGGAAGCAGAGAAGGAAAATGAAACAGGCCTTAAAATCCCCCTTTTAAAACAATGTCAGAGTATGGAATTAGGAGGAGGAAGGACCATGCCTTGTACAAGGAGCATGTGTGGAGGGATTGGAAAGTTTATTGCTTGCTTGCTTGCTTTTGGAGATTCGCTTGTGGGTGAAGTGACGGAGCTCATTTGCCTTTTTCACCTCCTGCTCACAGTTTCCTGGAGTTGTAGGGGAGAGAGGAGTGAAGCAAAGAGTTTCAACTTCTTAATTCCTGCTCGAGCATTAATAAAAAAGTAAGAAATTAACTGACAGTTAAGCACAGATGTGGAATGGATTTCTCCACAGGCAAAATATGAGGGAGTTAAGCAACTTTTTTCATCTGCTTCTAGTTAAAAAAGAAAAAAAAAAGGAAAAGGAAAAAAATTAGTTTTGTAGTAATGAAGTAAATCTTGAGGTGTCAAGGCTTGTGCCTTTTGATTATAGATTTATCACCTAGTCAGGATACAGATTTGCCATTTAACCTCCCAGTCCCCAGTTCCAGATGATAGGTTTAAGACCCACAAAGAGGGGCCAGTCTGTGCTCTGTGTGTGTGTTATTTTTTTTTTTTTCCTCCACATCATTCAGAAATTTTAGTGTTTTAAGGCAAAAGGTCGTTAGCCAGACGACTGATTAGTGAGGACAGCTGATTAGTGCATGTTTTTTTGCTAAAGAAAGTGCCAGGGATAAAAGCTAATTTTATCCCTTCATTAGTTGGGCTAGCAGCAAAGGGGAATGTTCACTCATCAGGGTGCAGATCAAAGTACGTCTAGCACAACCTTAAGTCTCCCCAACCACCTCTTTTAAAAAAAAGACCCTGATTGTTAATAAAGATGAAGGCGGCATGAGAAAAGTAACACTTGTTGTCTTTATAGTTCTGATCTGTTTTTAGGGGAAAAGTTTGCAGTGATGCTTTTCAGATCTCTTCCAATCGGTTGCTGTCCATCCTCCTCCTTTCATGTGCACGCAGCCATATTTGAATCCTTTAAGGGAGCCGTTATAGTCAGACGGATCTTTGATTTTGTTTTCTTTTACTGAATTTCTCTTTTGAGTAGGGCAGCCAGTGTTTTGCCTAGCCAGTAAGTGTAGATTTGGCCCAGTTGCACTAGCTAGGTAGGCTGTGTGGGCTACTGGGAACGCATCCATGCCAGAGTTGAGAGAAAAGGATAAGGTACCCAGCATATAGCAATAGGGAAAAAAGCGACCAGTTCATTTTTAAACCAACAGCAAGATTTTAAAACAGAAGTCTAAGCCAGAAAACACCACACGGACAGACCCACTTCCTAGCTGCCATAGTGAATTGTACAGTTTTACTTGTTTATAGAATCCCTTAAGGTATTAATATCTTATGAAAAACCACCATGCTTTTATTTATCTGTAATAGATGTGATGCAGAAGGGCAACTAAAGAGAGAAATGCCTAGTTAAATTTATAGGAAATCAGACAAGCAGAGTGAAATTTTCATAGCAGTTGTATCATTTATATATGTAGGACATGCTTTCATCCAAGTGATGACTGTATTCAGGTTGACACTTATAGTGGTCTGTAGGAGGAAGGCTGAATAATGTAATTGTATCCCAGTCCCATTGTAGCAACAGGTGAAGAACCAGCAAAGCTGTCATTTTCTTCCATACTCTCTTGTCGGCTTTGCAGGGCGTATGGCTAGAAAATTCAACATAGTCGGGTATGTAAACACTCACAGTAATTCCTTAGTTCCCCTGTGGTTGTAAAATATAGACTTCAAGATGCCTAATTTGTGCTTCTATATATACCCACTTTGTATTTGAAAGTGTGGGCAGGCTTCCTGTTACGCAGGAAAAGGAAAAATAATTTTTTTTGAAGAAGGGCATCTGTATATTTTTATGGTAAGAAAAGAAAAAGAGCATTTAAGTCAATTGTATGTGGAACTCGTGTCTGCTCCAGGAGCTGCAGTTATTAGAAACAACTTGAATACTTTGCATTTCTACAAGTGAATATGCCTGCCTCTGCGTATGCGTGTTGCAGGATTTTTTTGTTGTTGTTATTTTTTTTTCCCCTGATTAAGAAGATTGATGTTGTAAATGTTGGAAATAATAGTTACCATATACGTGGAATAAATACAACATCTAAAGGAAAATACTTCCAAGCTCAAAACAGAGAACTTTTTTTCTTCCCCCTCCCCCCTTTCTTTTTTTAATGCTGTGGAATTCTTAAGTCACAAAGTTGTTTGTTTTACCTTTATTTATACACACACACACACACACACACACACACACGCATATATATAGCTTAAGGCAGATGACAAAATTGCTACAGTTTCCCTTCATGTGCTACACCTTTTCTTTATTGGGAAGAACGGAGTTTTTGAGTTTAGCCACGGATTTTAGTGGTGTTTCTGAAGCGGCTTTCAGAAACAGTGTTTCTTGAGCGCTGATTGCTGTGGTGCTTTGAGCCCCTGGTTAACGTAAATTCTGTCTCTGGAGATGGGGCCAAGGCGGAGAGGTGGGGAGAGGAACTTCCTTTTGTCATTCTCTCCCCAATTTTAATTCCCACGCAGATTTATGGCCGTGCTAAGTCTGCCTGTCTAACAAGTCATTCCTCATGGAAAAAATGAATCATTCCTGATGTAAACACTTTGATTTAAAACATACTGCTGGTATTTTTCCTTGGGTTTCACAGCTCATCTGAAAGAACTGTTAGCTCCTAATTAGTAAAGCCTGAAGAGTTATCATAAGTAAAAAGCAGTGACAGTTCGGTTGGCTCTGATCTGAGAATTCCTGTACGCAGGAAGGGCCCAGGCAGAATTCCTTCTGCTGTAGCTCTTCACCTCAAAGAGGTTGCGCTGAATGTAGCTGAGAGCTCGAGCTCACCCTGCTTTTTTCTTTTTCTTTTTCTTTTTCTTTTTAAAAAGAGATTTATTTTGAAGCTTCTGTGTCTGTCTGGGGACAGGGGAGCTGCTCATTGCACATTTCGTAGGATTAACCCTCCAAGGTATCGATTGCCCCCTGTTCCCGTTGCTCGCCCATGGACTTGCTCTTTGTGAGGATCGGGTCCCTTGTAACTGCCCCAATTAGCTTTCCCAGCGTTACAGCGTCATCTCGAAATCAATTTGCAAGGTGAACAAAAGCGCACAGCAAGGAAAATACAGTGGTAGTTCACTAGGTGCACTTGTTCATTTACTGGGTTTTAATTTCTATTGACAAGAATTCCCCTTCCTTCGCCTCCCCATAGAAAAGAGAAGAAATACAAAGAGGAAATTAGATTCAGCTTCTGCAAAGGCGAGCTGCTAGCTGGAAACGCTGCCTAAAAATGTCCTGGTGGGAAAGCACTGCCTTGCCATGGCCATGTGGCCTGGACACCGTGGCGGGCGTCGTGCGGCCGCAAGAGCACCCAGCACAGGGGAGCTCGTGGAGGGGCTCCCTTGTCCTTTCCCTCTGAGAGAGCCAACAGGCCCCTTAGGGACAGTCCGCAAGCAGAAACTTGTCTCTGCCAACCTCTACTTCCCTTGGGCTCCCGGTGTCCCGGAGGGTTTTGCTCCTGCCCGGCTGGAAGGCAGTAGGAGAGCACCAGTGACGAGGA
>JAUBNY010001087.1:100402-114838 GCA_032275445.1 Crypturellus soui | reverse complement strand
TTGACCGAGTGCAGCACTTGGGAGGAGAGCCTCTTAGCCGCATCGTCTGCTGCCTTTTATTCACACCTAGCAGCCCAATTAGCTTCCTCTTGACTCGTCTCTTGGGTGGTTTGCACACTAACTTTTAACCCCTTATTAAAACAGTGCTCAAATTACTTACTGGGGCTCTTGAGTTTGCTCCTTGAATCACATCTTGGTTTGGAGATACTTCAGGAATATTTCTCCTTTCGGTCCCAGTTATGCTGGCTACCTTTTTGCATTTGTGACCATGTAATTTACAGCTGCTACAGCAATCACCAGTGTAGGAAAACAGCACTGTATTAAGCACCCGTGTATTTGTGGAGGTATTTTAAAGAGTATAGCTGCTCTATTGCCTTGTGTTCATCAGCATCTACTGAGGTGGAGATGTCCACATGAGAAAAGACAGTTCAAGCATAAGATATTTGGTTATGTACAGAGTTGTACAGCATCTTCTTACTTCACTTTAAAAATATGAGTTAGCATTTTTAAAAAAAGTAAAAAAAAAATGTTTTATATTATTCAGAATTTATTGTACTGAGGATTTGGAGTTCAGCACAGATAGCTCCCCGGTTAACAGAATAGCATTTTAATCTCAATTTCTCCTGTTTCCAAAATAAGCAGAGGGTCCGGCACGGCTCATTCTGTTCTCCCATCCACATTTTTTTGTGCTGCCCTGAGCCATCATTTTTCCCATTCAGCCAAATGGAGCTGATCCAGAACCCAGTGAATTTGATGAATCAACAGCCGCTGGCTTCAATGAACTTTGCAATAATCCCCAGTTGCCTTATTTTCATCTTGCTTTCATCTTACCTGCTCCACATACTGGTTGTAATTTAAAAATCTTAATTTCCAAGCATCTCTGTTACCACTTCACAAATGAAGTGGTGAGCACTGTTATTGCTGTATCTATAGTCCCCCCTTGAAGCCGATTATAGTAACCAGCTCGAAGTAATGGCGTAGGATACACTCTGAAATAAATGGCTGATTACAGTAACAGCTGAGGGTAACACCATACCAAGTGCTAAAGCAAACAACTGAAGAGGTGCAAAATATTGAAATCGGTTTCATTCCAGCATGTCACACTTTAGTATAAAAAGGCTCTTCATTTGATTTAGATTGTTTTTTTCTTTCTTTTTTTTTTTTAAACCAACCTGACTACCAGCCTGTCTTGGAAGCTCACAGCTTTGGCTTTGCCTTACGTGAGAAGTCGTTGCTGAAGTGAAATCAGACTCTTTGTGTGGCTGAAGTGTGTTGGATTAGGGCTGTGTTAGGTGTAAACACGAACTCCCCTTGCTGGGTCGCACCAGCACGGTACAGTGACAGAGAGCTCTTGGCATTGATGCCGCGTTTCAAACCAGCTGATATTTGGGCTGGCATCAGTAATAATGAGCTAAGGCACTTTTAACAGTAAAGGTGGTACCAGACAAGGAAAAGGTCTGTTGCTGATGTGATAGGAGTGGATTTTATTTTTCTTTTTAGCTAGAATGGAGCAAAGGAGCCCGAGTCGTATCTTACAGGCTAATCACTGAGTATTCACCACCCGGTACTCAGGTCGTTTGACTTGGTACATGCCTAATCATGTATACCACTACCTTGCCTGAGACTGGCAGTGACCATAGTCTAGGGTTATTTTCACTTTTATCATTTTTTTTTCTGTTTTCTTCCGAACTGAGTGCAGAAAATCTCAATAAGCTTATATACAAATAAAGAAGCCCTTTGTGAATAAAGACCAAGGGTCTAATCTGCCTTTATCTGCTTCCAGAGAAAAAAAATTACTAAGGCTGGACCAAACACAAAACGTTGGCCTGAGAAAGTGTATCTCAGTTCTTGCGGAGAAACAGCACCTCTCTTTAAACAAGACAACTGTTTTCCACCTGCATCGCAGATTGTAACACAGTTCTGACATTTAGTAGTGTGCCTTCATCCTTATGTGAGTTTTCAGCAGAGAGGCAGGGTGAGGACCTGTGCTGCGTTGGTGGTACCTCCTAGAACTGCAGCTGAGCCCAGATGCCCTGTTCAGAGCGGCCTATGCAGGGTGGGAGTGCTCTGCATCTGCATCCCGGCCAGCCTCTGTCACTGGGATTTGCTCTTAGCAAAATCGCTCCTGTTTGCGTGCTGCCCCTGCTGTGCTAACGCACGGGGCTGGCTCGGGCAAGCAGTGTCCTGCTGGCTCACCAGGGTTTGGGCTGCTTGCTGCTAAGGCCACGCTTGAAGGCTGGCAAACTGGAAAGTTATCACGTCTTATCTTGAGCGGGCGGCCCCACGACTGCCTTTAAGAGCTGGTGTAGCTACGGCTGCTGCTTTCCGGGGCTGCACGGGGTACTGGCGCAGTGCTCCGAGGGAGAGTGATTTCGTAAGGCCCCAAATACACAGTTGTGTGAAACACGGTGCCCTGCTGGCTCTCGAGGAAAGAAGTGGCTGTTGTATTTTCTGAGGGAGGCTGGTGTTAGCCTGTCTGCCACCACGTTGCGGTCTCGATGTGTTGCTCCTTGTTGTGGGAAGTGTAACGGGAGCCAGAAAGTTGTTTCTTCAACTTTACCTTCTTCCTGAGGGTGCATTGCAGGGTGCCTCTAGGCCAAGCTCGTTTGGCTGCCTAGACCCAGAAAACGTTGTGGGTCCCCTCAGTGTTTTCCATGCAATGCCCTTCTTAGTTAGCATTCATGCCCTCTGTGTCTGCATGCTGTTTGTTGCAGTCTTTGCATATCTGTCTATAATAACGAGAAGTGCAGTGTCCAGCTCTGTATGATGCAGAATCCCTCCATTTACGTGGTTATTTGCAGTCTTCCAGCTGTGATTTTCTAAGAAACTTTTAAGTACAAAAGATACTTTTTCCTTCTAGCTCTGTGTAGTCCTTCCACGAGCTCCAGCTGACTTCAGCTAACGACATCCGTTCGTTTGTCAGTGCAGGGTACAGCAGTGCTGATGGTAACGTCCTGCTCAGCCCAGCCGATACCTTCCTTCCTCTCCCTCTGGCAGCGTGTGCAGCTGAGAAGGGCTTCAAACCTGGGTTAGAGCTGCATGGAGTACTAGACTATACCTTAGGCCTCTTCGGTTCGCAGGTACCTCGGGTAGCAGAGCTACTGTTTTCATGGAAATGGCCAACCCTTTTTCTTCTCATCGAGGGTAACTCCATGTTGGTGCAGTGTGCTGGACAGTGGTATTATGTGTGTTTCCCTTCCATGCAGGATGCATACACTGCAGTCATTGAATGTTTTCTCTTAGGCTTGTTACTTCCTGGTTATTTTCCTGCTTGTTTTTGTAATGTGATTTTTCACATAGTTCTGTATTATGAAGCTTTTTGTTTTTTAAGCTATCTCTGATATGCAGCTTTCATATCTTGGCTCCCAGCAACATTGAACCCCATTGTAAAGTCCCTTCGTGTAAAAGCCATCTAGTTATAACTCTCAAAAATAAGAGGCTTGTCTCCCGAGGACAGTTCCATATTGCGGGTGGAGTATAATCCTTAACATTGTTTTTTTGCTTTCAAATAGCTGGGGACAGTAAGTCAAGGAGTGAGAACTCCCTTTGTTTCATGTAGTGTGCGTTGCAGGAAGAAAATGTAACAGAGCAGAAAATGAAGAAAGACATGAAAGAATCCCAGCTCGAGGAGGTCAGATCCATCACAGGCTTAGCGTTGCCTTCAAAGATGCCTGGGACAGGTGGCAGTTCGAGACAATCAGAGGAGAAGCATCCGCTAGCGCCGAGATAAGGGATTCTTGCCGAATCCCGCTATCTGGTCCCCGCTTGCTTTGATGTAACTCTGCCCGAGAAGACTTCTGGGAGCAGCCTACTGCTTCCCCCCGCGATAGGCTGCTGTTGTTCAGCCTGTTAAGGTCTCATTACAGTGGTCCTTGAGGATTAATCCTCTTTAAGGTTTACATGGGGGTGGTTTTGTCTGAAGGCCCAGCCAGGGACCCTCGTACCACCTGTACAAAGCATTACTGCGTTCTTTCACTCTTTTTTTTTTTTTTTTTTAAAGTGGCTCATATTTAACCGTATTTGACAGGAAGCTAAAACCAAACATCTTGCCTTTTTTGCTTGCCTCTTTGGCTGTTACTGAGGTTTTGTTGAGCACAGCTTGAGCAGTCCTCTGCGACATTGAACCATTAGTAGTAAATTGTCAGCTTCCGGTCACCCTGCTTAGCCTGCTGGGTTTGGCAGCTTTTCTCTTCTTTCCTGGCTGTCACTGGCCCTTTCCCTTTTTCAGGGAGGGAAGCGCTGAAGTTACCCTTCAGAATCAGAGATCATCCCCTTGCTGCTCTATCCGAGCGCCCACCGTTGTGGACTTTATATTAATGCTGTTCCACTTCCAGAGGAGATCTCAGGATACAGGAATGTCTTAATTTATGGAGATAGATTTGCAAGGGTTTGTTTATGAAAAACAGGTACCGCTTGCTCCAAGGGGCAAGACCTGCGGTCAGTGAAACAGCAGCAGGCAGAGTGCAGCATCTATCCTGTAGTTTTTGCTTCAATAAGAAGCGCAGATTTCCAGCACCATGATATGTTCTGCTGTGGGTACTGTTTCTTTGTGACTCCTAATTATGTTTCTACACCTTGAGGATGGAATAAAAAAGGCTGGCAGACTTGGTGCCCGAGTAGCATATTACTTGAACTTCATTTTCGCTTTAGGATGCTTTATTTCCCTAACCAAACCAGATGTTGCCAACTCATTTTGCCGTTGCAGCTTTAAGAGGGTGGTTGGGATAAAAGTAAGATGAACATTGATGTTGGATAAGTGAAATATTATCAGTGAGCTTGATACAGGAGTAAAACTAAACTTACTGCTCTGAGGCCCATGAATGGCTTGAGCGATTTGATTCTGGCTCACAGCAGAAGGCTCAGGCCTTCTGAACCCCTATTAAACACTTGCTGGTCTCAGGTCAAATTGTTATGAAAGGCGGTTGTGTGTTTTATTTAAAAAAAAAATCTACTTTGAAATCTCAGCAATGCCTACGAGTTGAACACTTCTGCGGCTTTATAGAGAGCTGTGCGTTGTTGTTGATTAGGAAGTACCTGGCCAATAGTTATGTGCTGACTTTATTTTTTTATTATTATTAAAATAAAAAGGCTTCACAAGCATTCTGGGTTGTTTTTTAAATGTTCTGCTTGGAAGTGAAGTGGTATGTTGAAATGTGCACGTAATGCATGTATAGCATACTAGTTTTCTTCATATATAAAAGTGTTATAGGAAACCTTATAGGTAATGCTGGCCATATAAAATTGTATGGTGCCATTTTTAATATACATATGGCTGTTACATTCATACACTCTTTCATTTCCAAACTGCACATAATTTAAGAGTAATGCACATTTTTAATTTTTACTGTATTTTTGGAGGTCATTAAAACCTGTCCATACGAATTATTCCCCTGCCAGCTAATTCTAAGATGGCAGAAGGAAGGGAGAAACAGAAACTAGGGAAAGAAAAAAAAAGATTAACTAAAATAAAGATAATAAAATATGTCATGATGTGAGGTGCTGTAGATTCCTTCAGGAAGACCTGTCTTCTGAAGAAATACAGGCAAATTCTTGGCAGCCTAACTTTATACACACAGACACACCTGTCTGATTTATATATACACACGCACTAAAGTGCTGCATTCAAGTCTTGTGGCATATATTGAATATGTATATAAATAGAATAAACCATACTTACTGTCTCTAAGATACAAATACTTTGAATAACGTGAAATTAAATTTATGTTCCCTTCTTTAATTTCACATCAGAGCTAGGTGTCAGCAATTTAGGTTTCTACAATACTGTTTTGGAAGCTGCTGGTGTCTCTAACTTGATAAAATACAGGGAACATTCAAATGCTTTTTTTTTTTTTTTTCTCCATATGTTGACAAATGCATGCGGATTGCCAGGGGTAAGTGTTTAATTGAATTTAATAGCTATTGTGTAATTTTACTGTAAGTTTCCATTATGAAGCCTCTTTTCAAGCTTCAAGGCAACACTGCAGTTTAGCAGGGCTTTGGGATACAGCGAACAGTTTTTAGGTGCGTTGCACATGGAAAAATGTGCTCGGCGATTCCGAGTGGAATTGTGTCCCATTCCATATGCCAGAGGGCTGCACAGGACGGGGCAGATGCAGCTTTTCAGGCAGCTCGGTGGGAATGTGGTGATCCTGCCCAGGGATGCAACTGGGGCGTCTGGAGCGGGGCAAGAGCTGCCTTTTGGGCTGTGCAGCTAATTCCTTAGCTAGTCTTTTCCCAGGCCCCAGAAAACAGTTTATTTTAGAGAAACGGAAGTAAAATTGCCAGCTTTCGCACTATTAGTAAATGTTACCATGGTATATGTACAAATATTACTACTAGTGTTTTCCAAATAACAAAAGTGTGTAGTAATCAGTGAAGATCAGCCATCCTGGATGTTCAGACTGTAAAGTTCAGCCATTCTTTCGTTGTGAGAGGAAAACAATATATCAAGATGAAAACTCGTATATCTTCATTGTGCTGTTACATAAACCAAAAATATGTTAATAGATTTTGCTCAATAGGAGAACAAGCATGGAAAATATCATTCCCAAAACTGAAGTTTCCAGAAAGTTATAATAAGCTAAATCAGTGTTGTAAATTCCAAAATAAATCAGTTACAGCAGATGCTACCAAACACAAATACATACGTACACCCACATATATGTGTGTTTATGACTAGTGTAAGAGGTTCAATGGCCGTAAATTCTGTATTTCATATTTCCAGCAGTAGCTTGTTATTTTTTATAAGGAAGGAATAAAAATTTAATCAGAACAGATCCTGGATTAACCAGTATGAAACTGCTTGGGAATTGTTGGAAGTAAATCTGATATTCACACCCAGATTGTCTTTGATTTTAGAAAATACTCACCATTTTGAAAAGGCAAGGAAAACAAGCATACATATTTATATGAACTTGGGGGGGTTATGATATATTATATGCATACATGCCATTTGTTGGAATGCTGTTTTTAGAGTGTATAAATTTGTTTTAAAACTGGCCATAGAATTGTTCGTGCCAATCCCGCAAGAAATTTATACTCAGAAGATCCATTAAATGTAATTGGATGTGTGAAAACTACAGGAATTCACCCTAGTTAAACTGTTACAGTGAAATCTAGTTGCTAACCCCGTGTTAAACACTTGGTATAGATTTAAATTACATTAACCAAGAGTTTGATTAGGAGAGAGGAGAAAAAACAAAACAAAAAATATGGCTGGATTTCCAAACTGCAGAACTTTTTTAGGGTCTTCTAATAGAGAGACCCTCTTTCTTTGATCTTCTCCTTCCATCAAGATATTCCAAACACTTCTCCTGAGCTCTTGTTCATGCTCTCTCCTTCCAGGTTTGCTTTTATCCACGGGTGACATTCCACGAGGCCATCCCTTTTCTTAGCTGATCTGTGTACTTCCTTCCTGTCCTCAGTCTTCCAAAGTTGCAGCCCCACGAGGTTCACTTCTTCTACTAACATTCACTGCTAAATCACTGCTGGTTGCCTTAAGAGAAGAAAATCTTCCCAGTGCAGGTTGCTCCTGTTCACTCAGCCCTGTTAGAGTCTGTCAGGAGCTCACACACGTTGCAAAGCTTTCCAGATCAGGAAAGGCAGTATGAACATAAACCGTAAGACATAGCAAGGGCCCTAATTCTCTAGGATCTCTCTGAGCACAGACTGGAGCTTGAGCAAATATGCAATTTTTGATGGCAGGTGACTGGCAGAGGTTTCCCTTGATTTGGGTGGTATGGTACAAAACCGTGGTTGGAGTTCTGTGAGCAACTGTAGGGCGGGTGTCAGTTATGAACCCTCTTCTCCCGCCGGCTGCAGACAGCTGAAGCCTCCCAAGTACTTTCAGGATCTAAAAATAAGAACATGGGCAAAATGCTTTTTAAAATAATCAGATTGGGAGCGATGCCTTTTTGGTGTTTTGGTCTACTATCTGTTTGACTGCTTCTTGGTGTACACCTTGCTCTTGCAAGGTGTGATTTGGGGGAAAAGAAGAAAAGTAAATCTAGTCATCTGCTCAAGAAAGCAGTTTTCTGGAACAAACATTGTAAATTATTAAAGGGCTTATTAGACATGATTCTTTATAAAGCCAGTATAGAGCAGCTGTTGATGGGGAATATGTCCATCATTGACCCATGTTGCTTTTCAAGAAAATGAAACAAAACTCCATGAGTTGATTAAGAGAGGCTCCATGGCATGTGTTCTGTATACAGTGCTATTTTTCTCTCCAAGAAGTCTGCACAGACCCGTTTCCCATTTGTAGCAACGACAAGCAGAGAGGTTGAGCTTCACTGGAGATCTCCAAGGAAGTTTGTGGCAGAGCCACAAATAAGAAACTTTGTCTAATGTGCTGAGCCCATGCCTTACCAATTAACTGGAAAGACTTTCATGTAAATGGATTCAAATCTCTTCCTAGCCTAGTTTTCATTTTTTTAACCCTTTATTTTATAGACACTTATTTCAAAGCATTTTAGTTGGCCACAATTTTTTTCACATGAACCCTCTTAAGAACTGAGATTGAGTTGTTGATTTGATGCTTAATTGCCCTTTAATCTCTAAGCACTGCTCTAGGAACCATATGATGCAGCTATGTAAATAAATGATTGGATTTTCAAAAGTGCTGGTGACAGGGCTGTTTTCTTGGAAGCTGTTGAGTGGTTGATAGCTTGAAAATGAAGAGTCCTTTTTCTCATTTGATCAGGTTTTGTATTCCTAGCAAGGTACTTTGTGAAGACCGCACTCTGCAAGCCAGGCTTTAGTTCTGATTTCTGAAAAACTTGGCCCCAACTTCTAGTCCTGAATTAGAATATCTTCTTTGTGTATATTTTGCCAGTATTCAAGGTGAGAATAGACTGTGGTTAATTTTGCTACATTGTGAAAGTGCAGGTGTTGTCAAGTGTGCAGTGAATGTGGCAGATCTCAGAGGAGCAATTTTCAGCCTGGCCAACTCTGCCCGTGTCTACATTTTAATGCAGTGCTCTATTTCCCCATTTATTGAAACATAATTTGAAGAATAAAATGCTCTGGTATGCTTATTTGCTTGTTTATCAGGACAGCATTTACTCATGTCATATTCCACAAACAGCAGATCGTCATAAATAGGTATCTGAGGTTAAGCATCCGCTTAATTGTTTTCCCTAATAAGTTGTTCTCATGCCAAAACCTTGGGTATCCCCACAAAAGTCAAAAGAAACTTGTGTGGAGAGGCTGTTAAGGAGAGCAGGGCTCTCTTGGGAAATTCCCCAAAGAAAAACGCTCATTTTAACAACCAGTTGTGGTTGCCAAGTGACAACAATGAAGTTACCTGTCTCGTGGTTTCCCAATCCACATAGTAAATAAGCACATTATTGTTATTAACTTTAAGCAACATTAAGTCTAACCCCAAGTTATTACTTGTTGAAATTTTCATTGGAATACAAAAAAATGCGATAAATTCTAAGTATTGATTTGAAAATCCCAAGCTCTCTTAATGTCAAAATACTAAGAACTGCACAAAAATCTTTTCATGAGAGTTATGCTAAGTGCTTTTTAATGATATATTTCTTAAAATTCCAAATACGAGTCAAAACCTTATGCATTAATTTTTTACTAGGAGTCTATATTTTAAAGTTTTCATTTGAAGTCTCTATACAGCATTGGTGGAAGTTTTTTTGAACATCCTCATTGCTAAACAGAATTATTTCTTTTAAAATAAATCTATGAAATGGATAGCATGTCCTCTTAAGACAGTTTGATAACATGTGGTATGACACAATTGTTCAGCAACCGTAAGTAAAGTTTTGAATCAAATCGTATTTGGGATAGACAGTCTGGACCAGCATATGGTGGAACCATTTTTTTTCTGGGTTCCCACTGGCATTCTCCAAAATTAGATATTGCTGCTTTTATCGAGGGCCCTTTTTGTTAGGAAATCTTTGGAGAAGAAATGTCTTCCAAGGTGACTTAAGTTCAGCTCAAGTTTGAGCTTTGGCAAAGCAGCTGAAGAAGCAAATTCCTCGAGACACCTCCTTTCCAAAAAACTTGCCTGTGTTACAAAAAAAGAACAAAAACCGTTGAACATTAGTGCCATACAGTGCCATTGAACATAGTGTCAAACGCATGGAATAAAGTGTTTTTTAAAGTAACTAGTGCTTAAGCTAACTAAGGTTTTACCAGTGCTAGTTAACCCGACGTTTACAACTGTAGGAGCCTGTAAACTGAGCGCTGTTGCAAAACTTGTGCCTGTGGAGTGTGCAGGCACTAATGAAATAAATGGGTATTTATGTACATAGCAAGAAACACAAAAAGTAGGTTGTGGTGAAGTTGAGTATCTCAGGGTTACTTTCCAGAGGTGATGGTTAGTGAAAATGCAGGCGCTCCAAGAGATTTTTGTTCTTGACAATTAGAGCAGGTAGGAGTAATGTGTTTCCTGTCTGCTCTCCGGCAGCGATTACAGTATTATATATAATTACAGTGTTCGAATTTGTGTACATTGCAGCCTCCATAAACATCAGGCATCAAGCAGTGAGCCAGATTTTCTTGCCCTTTTTTGATGGCACTCTTACTCCAACAGAATAAAGGGAAAAACAGAATAAACCTTCATTACAGCCCTGCGAGAAGAGCCTGGGAAGGGTATAATGAGCAGCACTTTGCTGATATGTTTTAATAAATATTAGTTTACTGCATACCACAACAGAGAGCAAATACATGCAATTACTTGCAAATTTCTTCAGTGTTTGTACTTATAAATCTCTGCCTAAATCTTCCCAGCTGGGAGTTAGACTAGTCTTTTTGCTGTGGAAGCAGGGCTTTGTTCTCATGTTCAGCTTCAGCTCGGTCTGGAATAATTCAGAAACGTATTAGATAGATTGCTGCTCCCAAAAGGCATAATGAAATAACCTTCACTCCCAGCCTTAGGGAAATAAGCACACAATCAGGGTTTGGGCAGATTTCTCGATTAAACAAAGAACTAACTGTGCACAAATTGCTCCATAACAATTTGTAGAGTCCACTCTATAAATTTCTTGCAGATGTAAAGCTGATATTTTTTAATCAGAATGGCAGGGCTGTTAAAGTCAGAATGTCTTCAACGTTTTCCCTTTGCTCCATAATTAGTATCAGAAATATTTAGATTTAAAATGGAATTGGTAACACATCCTGGGTTATTTTTGATTTGTTTTTTTGGGAGTCAGTGAAATGTGATGTCAAACCCTAGCTTAAATCTCCATTTAATACATACAGTTAACTTAATCCATCTGGAATGGATTCAGGATAACTTTGTGCTGTCAATTTTTATTTTGGTAAATTTCATATGGTGTTCGGCAAAGGAATGAAAAGTTATTGCACTTAATGTTGTTGTGACTTAAGGTGTTCTCTGGTCAAATTATTCAATAAATCAACATCAGACTCCGGTTGTAGCCACTAAGTGTTGTTTAGAATAGGATATTTAGGAGATTTTTTGCAGCTTTCCATTGATTGAACAAGACACGCATGTCATGCGAAAAGCACGCTGTATTTTGATGAATAGCTGTATAACACGGCTGGTCTGGGGACCCAGTAAACAGAACTTCATACTTTACTGGCTTTTGTTTTTAACTTGAGAGTTTATATAGTAAAAAAATAAAGTATCATTCCAATTCCTTATCACACAGCTCCCACGTATTCTTATGCTCTGCAATCTCCCTGGATGTTTAGAAATGTGTGCCTACTTTCTGTATGTTCACTTGCAACAGATTACCCCATTCTTGAGCTAATTAGATTATGCGAAGTCCTGTACTCACCTAAACGCACAGGATATACAGCGTTCGTGGAGTTCGTGGAGAACAGCAGATAATTCCACAACAAAACTACAGCTCTTTCAGACTGGTGTCTGTCTGTGTCCGGGCTCTGGCTGTCTTTGTGCTGTGTTTGTGTAAAACGCAGATACTGCAGCTGCAATCAGCAGAAGTGCAGTCATGTAACAGAGAGGAGAATGTGTTTCCCTCTGTTTCCTGTGTCACACGAAAGCGAAGCCGAGCTTGTATCAGCACTGTTATCAGCAGATGCCCATAGGTTCTCTTTCTACAAGCACAGTGTTCAATTTCAGTTTAAGCAGACTTGACTACTTTTTTCTTTTTTTAAAAAACTTTTCTCAAAATTCATGTGGCCGCTTGCGATGAAGTGTGCCGGTCGCTAAACCAGCACAGTTTGATAGCGCGTGAGCTGCTGTAAGAAACCAGGGATGTCCGTGCAGCATAAATGCCTGTCAATTTTCGGTCTGACGGAGGTTGTGGGATGCTCGGTATTTGCATCCAAAACATTATCTCCTGGGAAGGTCTGTGCACCGTTCTGCATTGACAGTAAGATAGGAATAGATAAGACTTTGGCTTGGAGACTCACTGGGTGCAGTATTTTACTCTTCATGGGCAACGTGTAGAGCCTGCAACAGGCCCCACTGGTCTGACACCACACAAACCAATGAAAGCAAATACATCAGACCTAAGAATTGTGGTTATGCTTAGTTAAATTAATGACACAATTAGAGCAGTACTGCAGTTCCTAGGTATGTAAGGGTAGCTGTCATTGGGTTGCCTGCTGTAAATGGGGAGATGAATTACAATCTCGCTGAAGAATGGACTTGACTGGCTTGTATGTCATACTCACATTCTTTTCTGTTTATATCATGCACCTGGATCAGTGTTTAATTTAGTGTATAAAAATAAGAGAAAAATACCAAAATGGTTTTGGGATGCGAGAGTGCTAGGCTTGCCTTTTTAATGCTGCTCGCTGTGAAGGAGAACAGCAAAATGGTAACAGGCATCTTGAGCTAGAGGAAAAAAGGACGCAACTGAATTTCCTGGGAAATTCATCTTATCTTTTACTCTGCTTCATGTTTGACAGGACATTCTGACAGCTTTTACCCATCAAGCAGATATGAAACACGGTTCAAACTACTTATATTCTGATAGCTGAACCCAGTGTTAGGAAATGAACTTTACACTCGTAGTGGACATTTAATTAAATACAGTGTCGTCCTGCCAATAGAGACTATAATAATGCTTGAGGTGCTCTGCTTTTACGCTGGAGAATCTGCAGTGGCATGTTGAACAGGAAGGCCCCAGCTTGGTTTTCTTTTAAAATTGTATTTAAATGTACACTAGATACACATTCATCACTTTAATCTAAACTCTACTGTAAATTAACATGTATAGCCTCTGAGATCATGCACTTTCACAGAAGTACTCTAATGAAACTTGGCAGCTTTCACCCAGTAACATCATTTGTTCCATTCACTAGCAAAAGCAGACCTCAAACAAGTCAAAACTGTTTTCTGTAATGAGTTCCATTATTTTTCTTTATGTTTTTGGAGCCTCAAAAGCCTCCTTCTCCGTGCCTATTTTACAATGAGTCAAAAAAGCGCGACAAGCCTGCAGCTGTATCAAAGGAAAGCTTTCTCTTGTGCGATCCCGAGATGTTTGTCATTTACAGTACCCAAGCGTGGGACTTCAATTAGCACGAGTGACTTCTTGTCAGTACGGACGCTTTCTTCTCCGAACTGCTACATTAGCTGCTTGATGTTCACGGTTGCTGTTACGTGTAAAATGGCCTGTTGCGGGGCTGATTCTGTCATAGTTCTTTGCATACCAATTGATACTCATATAAAGCTGGCATGAAAACCTGGTGCTAAACTAAGTTCAGAAATATAAAGGGTTTTTTTTTGTGTAACCATTTTTGTTGAGCTCATATAAAAAGCACATGCTGTTTATCATAGAAGCACCACCGGTGAATGGTTTGGTTGCAACCATGTATTATTAAAAGAAAATGAGGTGATCGTTGCTCTTTTTTGTGTGTATGAAACTTCCCATACTGTGTTTCTCATCATAGAAATTTGTGTGATTTTTATTTATACAGGGAAACCGGCATAACCCAGTTTTGACCATCTTAACTTCTTTCTTTCATTTCTCTATGTTATCGAAGAAAGGCTCACTTTGTGCAGCCTAGAAAAGGTGTGTGTTTGTGGGGGAAATCATAGTAAAATTTCTATGTAGTGTGTCTGAAGCGTAAGCTATGATTTCTGCTGTGACTATTGTTTGTCATTCTGTTTAAATGAAGAATAACCCATTTCACATTTTTCAGTTTCAATTCAAGAGGATATTTAAGAGCATGCATTAAGTTTTTCTGTGCTTAATGGCTCTTCTTAATTGCATAGATACCACTAATAAGTAGGAGATATTTAAAAGCTCTGAACTGTTTTTTAAGGAAGTCTTTTCTTCCGATCAGATCAAATTATGTCATTCTACTTCAAAGGGAACAAAATATTGTGTAGAAAGTCATACTATATAGAAAAAAAAAATGAAGTGTGTCCAGTACAGATCTGTTCTACATGCACCTTCACAGAGCAAGTGACTTAAGTCATTGGCTAGTTGCTTATGGTGTGTTTTATTGCACAAAATTAATCTATTATTTCAGCTGAAGATA
>JAUBNY010001087.1:36326-51596 GCA_032275445.1 Crypturellus soui | reverse complement strand
TGTGTTTCCTAATACAGTTCCTAGCATACCTCTGGTAAATTTAACTGTATGAATACCTACATTAAATACCTTTTTTTCTTTTTCTTTTTCTTTTCTGATGGACAGCCCTCCATCCGTTCATGCAGGCATGTATATGTTTTTGTAAGTTTGCTTTTCTGTATATATATCTATAAAATATCTCTAGTGATTTAAATATCACAGCTATACCCCATTTACCCTTCATTTACCCTTCATGCAATACATCATTTAGTAGGCTAATTTTTTATGTTTGAAGAAGGTAATAAGGAATGATCTTTAAAGAACATCAGAGCATTTCCCAGCATATGGAACATTTAGTAACACAGTTATGTGCTCACTGTGTGTTTTCTGCAGTAGTTCTTTTTCAAGGTTTCAGCCAATGTTATTGTTATTTAACCCAGACACCTATTGCAGAAAGCTCAGGAAGTATTTTAAGTGTGTCTGGAAAGATACAGTGCTTGCCTACTACTATAAAACTTTAAAATCAGTATTTCAGTATGATGAGTTACTTTTTTATAAATTTGGATTGTATATTTTTCTTGACATTTCATAGAAAATGACAATGGCTGAAGTGCATTATATTTAATTTAGAAGTCAATTTGTAATTTGGAAAAAAAAACCTCTGAACAACCTTTAATTTATCTTAGCTCTTTTTCTTTCTTTTTTTTTTTTTGGGCCATTTGTGTACCTGTTCAATATCATTTTAGTTTTGAACATTTCCTGCAGGTTCGTTTCTAAAATAATAGAACATATTTTCATTGATATATTTAACATTATGATGTCAAAAGCCCTTCCCAACATTTCCTTTGGTAAGAATAAAGACAATGCATTTTAGTCCTGAACTTGAACACAAACTGCCACAGCGATGTGAAAATCATCTGGTCCTATGAGCAGCGAATCCAGAAACTTGGATGATGATGGAACTTCACCTACTTTGTTACTTTGCAGACTGACTCCTTTTAGGCAGAGATGAGGTAAATTGGAAGAAAGCTCCAGGAAGGGTTTTGCTACTTGTGGTTAGCTTTCAGTGTGACTAAATAAATCATATTAGTTTCCACTGTTGTCAGCCTGTGACTTTTTGAGTCACTTAATAATAAATATAAAAAAAAGAGAACATTGAGCTAATTAATTTTTTATGCTTTGCTGTTTTTGAACGGTGTCTTTGCAGTATCATTGGTCAAAATATATTGACCCACAGCAGCATACTGCAGATGTTGCATTACATTAAAAAATAAACAAGCTGTTTTAATAGCCAAAGAAAGCGATGATGTGATAGAACTTTCCTTTTTGCTCCTCTTACATCATTAACAGTGTGTTTTATGTCGTGTTTTTAGCTCCACATGCTGGCGTCAGCCCAGCTGAATATTATCATCAGATGGCTCTGTTGGCAGGGCAGCGCAGCCCCTACGCAGACATCATCCCTTCAGCTGCCACCGCTGGAGCTGGCGCCCTTCACATGGAATATCTTCATGCCATGGATAGTAAGTGATGTTTTCCACAAATAAAGACAGTCCTGTGAAGAGAACCACATGGGTCATTCGTGGTCCTGGCCAAAGGCCTCTTGACATCAGTTTGGCTCTGTGCAGATGAGGAAGTGGGAGTAAACGTAGGTCTGCAGTGCCTAAGCACCGATTGCTGAAAGTACAAGGGTTGCATCAAGTTGGAAAGTGAACTTGGGAAGAAAGTAGGGAGAGGACATGACTGTTCTTGAAAATAGGTTATAAATTTTGTTTCCAGCAGGGCTTGAGTGCTTTTGAAAATGCCCTTTTCTAATCACAATCAGTAACTCACTTTTAGCAAGGAAATAAAATGTTATGGGAAGAAATTGAGCACTCTTGTTTCTTGCTTGGTACAGAGCAATGCAACAGCATTAGACAGCCTTTTTGTTGCTTTTTAAAATCCTTGTTCGCACATGGTTTCTTCTACGCTGCATCCCACTGTTGGCCCTGTGCCCAGCTGCTGACCCCAGGGAGCTGCTGTGAGGCAGGAGGTGGGACATTCACCTCCGGAATGCACGGGAGCGTCGATAGCTGCCCCTGGAGACTGCATGTTGGTGAGGGTGAAATAGCTGGTTGACCAACAATCTCTACAAGAATCAGGCAAGACAGGTTGTTTGGAACGGGGCAAGCAAACGATTGTCATTCTGTTTCTTGGATTCCAAAGGATTTTTTTTTAACTCTGGTTTCTGTAACCAATTGCATATTGCACTGGTAATATGTAGAGTGATTTTTATAATGAGACAAAATTGAAAGAACATAACGAATCCAAAGAGGTAGTTTGGAAACAGGAATTTAAACCAGAAATTACTGTGTAGGCTTCAGTGCTTGTAAGCTTCAGAATGTGATACTTACTCATTTGGATTTTGAGAGGGAGAGAGAGACAGGAAGGACACTGATGTTAAGAGTTAATGCCTATGGTGAACAGTAATAATATCTTACAGAATGAAAACTCTTAGATGCAGACTTGGTTGAATGGGCCTATTCAGACTATAGGAAGACAGACATATTCTAGAAAACCTAAGAAAAACAGAAGACCTTACAGTACTCATACAAATAACAACATTTGCATCAAGTACCTTCATATGTGAAGAAAGAACTGTGGATACTGCAGTCCATACAGAACTAAAACTTTTGCATCCAAAGCACATTATCACTTCTTATTTAAAGGGAAGTGTAGTGACATTTGCCCATAACCTCAGCCCATTCACAAAACACTAACGCTCCTAAACCTAATGCACCTAAACACTCTGTCTAATAAGGATATTTGCTGTCAGCAGCTTTAGCTGTCAGATTTCTGAAAGACAGTCTTTAATTTGTTTTGTGTTTGTTTTTTTTTTTTTTAAATTAAGATCACACATTTGAGATTCATTATAGCAGCAACTTTTCAATTAGAGATTATTTCAGAATTAGAGAGGAAAAAATGTGTAGCAGTATTATGCAAATGGGTTATTTTTAAACAGTAAATAGAAAATTAAAATAAGAGTGAATCCTGGTAAGGTCACTCAGCTCACCTTCTGTATTTGATGAGAATGTGTTTAGTCAGGCAATAGCTGCTTTTATCTAAAGAGAGGATGAAGTTACCCTTTTACTTTGTAAAAACTAATTAAAACTATCTTAACTTGCATGGGTATACAGTAAATTAATTGTCATTAAGAAGGAATCTGAATGTCCTATCATTCATCATGCTAAAGAAAACCCCTTTCTTCTTTGTCAGAATTTTAGATTAGAGGAAAGAACAAAACAATTAGCAGGAAGCCAATATTAAGATTTCTTTTTTTTTTTTCAAACCATAAGAATGCCCATGGTTGCATTTAATAGCTATGTACAGTGATCAGTGCAAAGCAATGCCATTTGTTTGGATCTCTCTTCTGAAGGGTTTGTCTGGTGATCTTAAAAGTACTCTTTCGCCTTTGCCCAATTTCGTCAAAGGAGCAGCAGAGAGATCGGTAGTTTCGCTCATTATCTGCAATCAGATTTTGAGGAGGTTGACTCAACTCACTCAAAGGCTGCAGCTCATTTACACCGCACCAAAACCAAATAGATACAAGCAAGACATGGTTCCCCTTTTGTGAAGCAAATCTGTCTCCTAATTGTGTGTCTGTGCAGCATCTAGCGCAGTCCTTATGCCTATAGTACAAATAATATTTCCATAACAGGATGCACAAGATACAGAAGTATGTTATATACCGTGTGTGGCCTTTGCCTCTGTAGTGTTGGAAAATTGTTTTCAAAGTGGGAATGAGATGGCTGCAAGGAGAGTTAATCAGGATGTTAAATCCTGCCTCATGAGGAAGAAACTTCTTGAAGATCTGAACTGTGCTCTCTGTGAACCTCCTGATATCTCATGAAAGAATAAGACCAAGATGGTTTATTCTTAGTTGTCTTGCTTACTCATCCTCTCCTGTAAGGCATGAAAAATAGATTAGAATTTTCTTTGCTGCTATTGCTGTGATTTTTGGTGGCCAAATTCCCTGAGCAAATCTTCTCATCCTCCTCCTTGGTCTTGAAGTGTCAAATATGGTATTTTCATTTATGGAGGAGAATAAATGGGGAAAGCATTGACAGTACCACTGCAGCAACAAGTGAGATTCACTGTTATGACAGGGAAGATAACTGTATGCCAAAACTGTCTTTTAAGCACACTTCTAACCGTGTCTAACCTTTAGACTGTCTAAAACTTCTAAACCTTTAGGTTTGAGTTCTGCATTTTTCACACCGGGAATATGTCTTACTGTGTTTTTAACCAGTGTCTAGTAGGAGGCAGGAGGCAGTGTGTAGAGGTTTCGAGACTGTTTGGCCCTAAGAGCATTAACAGCTACAGTCTCATTAATGTTTGCTTATGCTCTCTCTAAATGGGAATTTCTTCCCTTTTTTCAAAAGCCATTCAGCACTGCCCAAGCCCTTTTGGCACTGGAAATACTGGTGGCAACTCTATTGACACAAAACTTCTGGCCAGCCTCGAGTTGAGCCAATATAGGAAGCTTTTGAATTCTAATTTTCAAGTCCAATTGAAGAGTGAGTGTGGAATAGCAGAGATGTTACTTTTCCTTTCATATTGATGAGAGAACTACCATTTTGGGAATTAAATTAATTTAGGACAAACTTTCAGGGAGTAAAAACAAAGTTCTTCACACATCCGTAAGCTGAAAACAGAAGGATTCAGTATACTCAAATTAATATATATATATTTTAATATATATATATATATCAAACTTACCATGTTCACAACCTTCAGCAAAGCCTAATGCCTTAGACAGATTTGAAGAAGTTAGATTTAAAGGAATGGAATAAATGATACATGTCTGAAAATTGCCTTATAAAAGATTAAGCAATGCTAAAAACTTCAACTCAGAAATCAAATTCATGGGCAAATGGCATATGGCATATTCCATTTTTTTTGAAATTTATGATGGAGACAGATATCTG
This sequence comes from Crypturellus soui, assembly GCA_032275445.1. NCBI lineage: Eukaryota > Metazoa > Chordata > Aves > Tinamiformes > Tinamidae > Crypturellus > Crypturellus soui. The sequence goes on along the minus strand of JAUBNY010001087.1, from coordinate 46,653 downwards.
TTATTTTAGGATTGAGCTTCACCCCAGGAATAAGATCTTTGCTTCTGACACTTGTGGAATTTTTTCCTGAGCACTCAGGTCTTTACTGTCTACTCTTGGCATTTTTTCCTATAATATCTCTTCAGAAAGATGACATTCCTAAACAAATTTTCAAGGCCAGCTTCATTTTGCATGCTTTTCCAAAGTGGATATTTTTTCAGCACTTGCATGAAAGTAAGTTAATTTTTTAGTGAATCACTGCTTCTGCATTTTTTTGGTTTTCAAGCATATTTTAAAGACTGTGGAATGCAGTGCTTCAATGGGAGAATGCTATGAGCAGATAAACATGTCAAATTGCCAAATAAATATTGAAGTGTTTCTGTTTAAAATAAATGCCTGCAGTTTATTTTAGCAATCAGAGACACTTACAAATTGTGATCTACTTTTTATGGTAAGAGACCAGCTAAGAGGGTGTTATATACTACAGGAATAGTTTAGAAAACTTCCAGCAGCATAATGAATGGTCCTCTCATGTTTAAGACTTTTTAAGGATGTAAAACCTAATTAAACCATGAAGATCTGAAAAAACAGTAATTCCATTTAATTGTATTTTTCATTCTGAAAGTCACAGCCTCCCTTGAAGCGAGTCCCCGTCTTCCATTGTCACATTCTGTAGAGCTCCAGCTTGGCCTTAGCTGTCAGCTCCTGCTGGGCACCAGAAATGTTCCATTTACCCAGGGAGCTGCAGCCCTTGGGAAATTGGCCCCGTCCCAGGTAGATGGAGGGGACCGACTAATTCCCAGACCTTAGGTGGGGCCAGCAACGTGACGGGAGAGATGGGGGCTGCTGATGGTGTGGCGAAAGCCTCGGTCCTCTGCAGTAAATTCCCCCTGCTCTTCCTCTTGCGGCTGGAAGGAATCTCTCTGTTCATTGCTGGCCACAAATCTCGTGCGTCTCCGGCAGCGCAGGCGACAGGGACGCGCTGGCGCGGGGCCCGGAGAGCTGCAGAGCTGGCTGGCTGCTGACAGCGGTGCGGAGGGAAGGGGGAGGTTTAATGAGCCCCTGGTGGAGAGGCCTCTCCTGAGCCATAGCGTGACTCCGGCAAGGGATGAAGGAGACAGGCTCCCTTCAGAGTGGGGAGCGAGAAGGAAGGCAGTCCTTGCCATTTCTGGGAATCCGCAGGGCGGCGAGTGTAAGTTGCGCTCTGTGTGGTTTGTTGAGGGTGACTGTGCTTCTCTTCACCATCCTAAGGGCTTCCCTCAGTTGTCAGTGCTGCCTGCACAAGCCCCTCTGAGAAACAAGCTGAAGAACGGGCAGGTCCAGTTAGGTAGTTCTGACACTGAAAATAAATGGTGTCTGATCACAGAAGCAAAACACAATTGTTGTCTCCCAATTTTATTGCGCAGTCTAGCTTAAAATGAGAGATCTGTTCCAGTGATGGGGAGTTGTTAGTGTTCTTCATAACTGCTCCAATTTTTGATGAACTCTCCATGCCCTGTCTCTAATTCACCTCAACAGCCATGAGTCCATGTTCCATGTTCAGCAGGCTACTAACCTATTTCCGAGAGATACTACTTATAACCCTATAAGTAGCAAATCCTTTTTAGGAGTTCAGATCAGCAGGAAGAATTTTTTTCAAAAGTATTTCCCTTGGAAATCATAGCTGAAACTGCTCATCCGCTGCCATCAGTAATGCACAATGCCCCTCAGCTGTAAATTCAGGGATGTAACTAGGCCATGCTTACCCCAAGGATGGGAACCGAGCTTGCCCCATTCTGAGCGCGCCAGCTGCCCTCTTGCTGCTGCCCCGAGGTCTGTTCCCACCGGCCTCGGGAAACCAGAGGGCTCACAGTGACGTTCACGTGGCTGCACACTGCTCCTGTCGGGTCTAGCACACCGTGAGGATGGCTGGGAACAACAAATGGTACTGTGGTAACGCTGCTTAAATATCATCTCGTTTTGCTGGTCAGCCAGTGTCTAGCAAGTTGCCGTCTTTGTCCCATTCACTTGCTGCCTAACCAGGAGCACCTGTGCTTTAGCTATCCTCTTGTAAAATGGAGATATTAAGAGTTTATTCACTTACAAAGTGCTTGAGTCATGTCCTCAGCTGAGGCAAATTACTCTGCCACTGCTGACTTCAGTGGAGTTGTTCGAATTTACATCAGCTGAACTCCCAGCAGATGAGAGTTGCGGATGAAAGATGTAAAAGCAAAGTATTGCTGTTTTTGTTTTACAGTGACATAGGTCTTGTATTTTCTTATTAAATACACTGCATCTTTTTATAGTTGCTGATCAATGTTGCTTTTTATTTGAGCATAAATAAAACATTTCAGCCTTTGGAAGTCACAAAGCACAGTGCTAATAAAACATCAGGAAGGCATAGTACAATAGCAAGCTCTTAAAAAAAGGAGATAAAAAGATTACTTAAAAAGTAATGTGTAGCTAAAGTAGGTAAAGGAAGAAATAAATAGCTATACTTAAGTTTTAAATGATGAATCAAAAGTGTGAATACTTAGTGAGAGCCTGAAGCATCATGGACTAAGGTCTCTGGTGGAGCTACAGCACAAAGGGAAAAATATGTCATCCAGATGCCAAAGAAAATTGACATCCGTGTTGGCATTTGAGGCAAAACTGAGCACAGATTAGGAAAAGAACTATAGACAGAGATCTGATCACACAGTCATAGCAGCAATAAAGTGGCAGCTCTTAATACCAGATAAAAATCTGGATAGCATACATAGAAATAAGGGCAACCTACTCAGATGTGTAAGGAAATACAACAGAGGATAAACAAATCCAGCTGTAGCTTAAAGAGTAGTCTAATGGGAGACCTTTTGTTAAAGTTATATACATAATGCTAAATACCTTACTGAAAAATGCTCTTGGACACCAAGAGACAAACAAGAATAAAGGAGGCCTCATAAATGGAGGCCTGTGCCCTGCTGTTAATTATTAGCAAGTTACAGAGGATGTCAAGGAATCTGAAAAAGTAGCTATGAAGGGCGTTACATGAAGACCTGCATGGAACTGGCTATCAGGATTGCTAAAACTCAGTCCTTTACTGCAGGTTGAAGGGATTGAAAAGAAGCAGCACTACTATTAAAGGAAATAGTTGAGTACATCATGAGGAAGCTAATTATCTCTTGCTCAGTCTCAACAGAGATAGAAAATAATTAAGCAAAGAGAATAAATTTAAGGTGACATATCTTCCATATCTGCAAAAAGTTGCGGTGACATGGTAAAATAAACCAGAAAGAATTTTGCCAGTATAAAGAATATAGCCATGTATTATGCATCTATTTAAATGGTAACTGTATAGTTGTCTCCTTTTTGTTATTTTGAAAAGCCTAATCTCTAGTTTTAAAGAAATATGGCAATTATAGGCCTCTGTACATTGTGGCATAGGAAATTGTGGGATACTTGACAAATTCAAACAAAACCTACTGTTTCTTAGTCCAATAATGTCAAATTGATGACTTCTAGTGATAGAGTTGGTCTTTATAGCATTTTTTAGTCCTGATTTTTATTTTTGCATCAACATTGTCCAGACAGAATTATGATCCACAAAAGAAAAGCTGTCTCTTCACTGAAGTGCCCTGTATTTTATAAGCTTAGTTTTGGCTCTATGCATTGAAGTGTTACGGGTTTGGGTTTGTTGGTAGCCCATATTTGAACCACTGTCTCATTTCTTATGGTTGAATTAATGATGTGAATGTCTAAGAAGCCATCAGATTCATAAATCACGAGAAATGAGAAGGATAACTCATAAAAGTCCTTTCCTTTTGTTTAGCAATTTATCATTTTGCTTGCACATTAATAAACAGAGCTCCCCTGAGGTAAGCCACAGGAAGATAGATTTTTCTTGCTAATTTTCCTCAATTGTAGCCAAGTGGAGAGAGTGGGCTTGTCACAGCATGTTGGTGTCTTGTGACTCCCTCTACCCATCACTGATAAAAACTAAAAGCGATTAAGTACCGTGGTGGATAATTATTTGTGTTTACATAACAGGCGCCAGGTTTCCGAGTCCAAGATTGTCAGCTAGACCAAGCAGAAAGCGTACGTTGTCCATATCGCCCCTGTCTGATCACAGCTTTGATCTTCAGACCATGATACGGACCTCTCCAAATTCCTTGGTCACAATTCTCAATAATTCTCGTAGCAGTTCATCTGCCAGTGGTTCTTATGGCCACTTATCTGCAAGTGCAATAAGGTAAGAGTAGCATTTGTTACCTTTATTGTATCTTCATTTATGTGACACGCGCCTCAGTGAATGTGCGCCCACATGCAGAAGTGTGCGTGCTACCTACATGTTTAAGTAGCTGTTTTGCTTATATGTGTAGTTTGCAGTTTCATTAATGTATGTACTTACCAGAGTTTAATTTAAAGTACAAAGTACTTTTTTTTTTTTCTTGCTAAAGGAGTTCTGGGGATAGTGTTATCTACTGGAGATAATACCCCAGCATTGTGGTGTGTGTATGTGTATTCAGAAGGTTGTATTCAGAGAAGAAACTCTGGAATAGGTTTGTAATTTAAGTAAGTCATTTATGTTCTTCTGTGCATTTCGTCCATAGAGAAAACAAACTGTGAAATGTTCCTGCATTGCAGTGATCAGAGACTAAAACACAGCTACCTGGTGGTGTTCAGCTGAAATGCTCTATATAGAACCCCTTTGATGCTCATCTTAAGACTATTTTTTAATATTCTAGTTTGCATACTGGAAAATTGAACTTTCTATGGGTAAACTATCTTTCTTTCTACCAAAGGGTATTTCCCAATATCATTAGAAATACTGGGAATTTCATTTGGCCACTATACTTACACATGCAGCAAATAGTCAAAATGACTGTTCTAAAGGCAGAAGAGCAGAGCAGCAAAGGAAGAGATATGGAGAAATTACACAGAAAAAAAAAGTAGCAAATAGAGTTCAGGAAGAGAGAATAGAAGCAAGAGTATTATACGAAGGGAATGGAAGAAAAAGATAATGAGGAGAAGCAGCAGAAAAAAATGCGGATGCAACTGCTGAAAATCATGTATTTGTGACGTGACTATATGTTAACTGAGTAAAGTTCTTTTGGTATCCTCAAAAGAAATCCATCGCTCCAAAGTCTTAGAAAATAGTGATATTGCATTTATGGTACGTGAACAAAGAGAGTTGCTGGTCCCTGGCTTAAAAGCTGCCTCTACCTTCAATTTTCAATGCATGAGAAAGTCCCCACAACAATTTCTTGAGATCTAAAAGACCCATATTTTTGGCAAGGCTCAAACATGCCTTTCCAGAAAAAAATGACATACTTAAAACTTCAAAAACTGGCTATAGGGATTTTCACTTTGCAGAAAATGGGGCCTGCAAATGGTGCATTGGAAACTGTGAGTCTGCCAAGCTTTGAAAGTGACAGCGCTGTAAATATTTGGTATTAGTACAAGTGCTATTGTTTTTTTTTTTTAAGCACTTCTTTTTAAATAGTTGTATTTCATAGCTGTGATGTACTTGAATAGCTGGATAGTATTTCACAGGTATGATATCATAGCTCTGCAATACGACTCTACAATCTGTGTAACCGTAGCTCCAATTACCAAGCACCATAACTGCAGAATATGATTTATATCAAGAGCTGGCAGCAGTTTTGGACCGCATCTGTTAAATATATGTACTATAGGGGTATACTGCCCCCACTATCATTAAGAAGAGCTGGCACTTCAGTTACTAACCTCCTTTTCCATTACTTTTAAATTTGGTGAAGCAAATAGGGCATGTTTAGTCTCTACGCTGGAGTAAATCTTTCTGCCTTTGTAATCTACCCCCACAACTGCAAATGGTTTGGATAAGTTTTTGACACGTGGAACTACAAACCCAAGGGCCATCCCTGCAAAATCACAGTGAGGTTAATAGTTATGTTGCATGCAGCTATGAACTGGAATGAGCTATCCACGAGACCAAGTCAGGGTCCTAAGGATTGGTACAGTGAGTCTTGTGAACTGATGACAATGAAGAGAGTAAAACTTGCCGATGGTTGGCTGAAGATATTAGCACTTTCTGTTCATACTTTCTAGGCTTGCATAATCCAGAGTTTCCTTCCATTTTGAGTTTTTCATAAGAGCATGTGTTCTCAACATCAAAAATAGGAAACATATCATTTCATTCTTCCCAGTGGAAAGAAGATGAAAGAAGAGAGCCCTTCCTATAATGTAACCCTATAATACATTAAAGAGTGCATTTCTAGATCTTTTTCAAACTTTTCAGCTCACCTCTGCCCTTTAACTTCTGCCATGTGAACCTGTTTATAGAAGAGTTACACCAAAATAAATAGTGACGTAAGGTATTCAACCCAAGCTGCATTTCATTACTTTAATAAATTCCAAGACTAAATAACAACAGGACTATCGGTAAAACTTAATTTATTGCAACTCACTGTCTTGTAAATAATGTATTAAGCACAAGCACGGCTGTACTGGATCAAACCGTTGATTCATCCTGTTTAATATCCTGTCTGCAGCAGTGATCAAAATGGAGAAAAAGCTTTTCCTGGTGTAAATTCCCAGCTTCTGGAAACTTGCATTGAAATCTCATAGCAGTTGCCATAAGAAAGTGTTACAGTTCAGCAGATCAGTATATAGAGTTTGAAGATAGAAAAGAGTTGTATTTAAGGCAAAATCAGTAGCCTTAGCCATACTTAATATTATACAATCATTCTTTTTTAAAATCTTGTTTCTAATGACTTTTAACTTAGCCCCAGTATTTTACACTTGGCAGCACTTTTTCGATGGCAGATATTTATTTAAGGCTGAATATTTCCGAAAAGTATTAGCAAAGTTACTCATTTCTGAGAACGAAGTTAGGGCCAGACAGACTTTTCCATACAAAGTGAAAAAACTCTTGTTACCATTTCATTTAGAAGCTAAAATTTGCCAGGCATGTTACCTGGGTGCTACTCATGTGATCTTTGGGGTACTTGAGCAACTGCACTATTCAGTGCAGGATAAACCTGCAGGAGGTTTGTGTTAGCATGTGCTAAACAGGGTACCTAAGAATGCAGCAGGTCTGAAGATTTCGTGGTTACTGAGTGTGTTCCAGGCCAGGCCCCTTACAGAGGTAGGACCTGGCCCTGCAGCAGCTGCTCCAGCTCGCTGGTGCTTCTGTGGGAAGCTTGAGGAGGCCAAGCTGGCTGTGCGGTCCAAACTGCCTTCCATGGATGTGAAGAAGGCGGCAATCCTGAGAAGAAACAGGAGCCACACCAAGGGATAAGCAAGCTGGGAAAAGATGCTTTTATATAACACAAGATAGGACCACACTGGAAGAGAGAAGAGGCTACAAACTGAAGTATTGAGATGTCAGGGATTAACAAGAATGAAGGTACTGCCCCCTTGTGAGTGTGCTTTGATACCGTCTTTAATTTGGGGATTGTCCAGTATGTTTTTACTGGACCTCATAGGCTGAACATCCTATGAGGATCAGTGAGAGCTTTAGGACCTTGTCTTACCTGTTCCGGGCACCTGTGAAGAGACGAGGAGCCTCCTACCTGTTGGACTGCTGCCTGGAGAGCAGCCCTTGCTCTTGCCACAGGATCCAGTGTGATGCTGGTCCAGCTGAACTAGGCAGAAGTGTCCAGTAGATGCATGCAGAGGTCCATTTGCAGAGGAGTTGAGTGCTCATAGTGATGGCTTGAAGCCCCTGACAATTGTTTTCCCATTTCATGTGCTACGCCGTGTTAATTAACCCAGAAGTTCAGACCTCCATCTCTGAAATTGGGCAGCTGCAATGACTGGCACGTTTTACTTTAGTCTTTAATTCACGTGCCTGTGCAGAAGGAGAGAGTCCTTCTCCCTCACCTCAGAGGGAGGCTTGGAGCATTAATGCGCTTAGATTCTACAGTGGTGAGCAGAGTGGAGAAGCTCAAGAGCATGTCAGCAATTACATAGTCACAGAAGGTTTAAATATAGCAAAAGGAAAACCCTATGGGCAATTCTCTGGACAAGCAGAAGAAAAATATCTGAGTCTCTCACAAAAGAGTGTTGTTCATCCTGTGCACTGAATGAGGTATAAATCCTGCAGGAGCAAGAAGAGCTGTGTGGTCATGTAGTTAAAGGCTGATGAGTAAGCACCAAGAGGGTAAGGCAGCTTTAGTTCTGGCATGCTTTATTTGCAAATCTCATTGCCTTTTTAATGGATTTTTGTAGGGGTGTTGCTTGTGTTAAAAAATCATCTTCAGGACCTGATTTGTCTTGACTAAAAATATATCCTTTGGCTAAAAAATTACATTCCCTGCCTCATAACGCTTTTCAGCACAGGGCTGTCTGTATGAGCACTGTGGGATGTTGAAGATGAGGTCAAATGAAAGGAGCCACATGGAGGTCTGTCTTTGAACAGAGCCAAACACAGGGGGTTTCTCCTGCTCCTCAACACGTGCCCACAATAATAAATAATAATACTTAGTGCAATCCAGAGAGGGCTTCTCTTGGCGGGCGCTTTGTCTTTGTCAGCTGGCAGTGTAATGCTGTATCCTGACTGCTGTCTGAGTACTTGAAAAGAAGATGTTTCTCCTGCTGACAGTTAATAGTGAGTCTCCTTTGGCACACCAGGTAGAGCTTCTGCTTTGCGCATTTGAAAACCCCTGGTTTAGCTCTGAGCTGGGAAAGATTATGCAGAAAGGAGGCATATGAAATAGCATCAAATGAGGATAATCCTTCATTTGACATTTACTCATTTGGTTACCTGCCTCAGTCCTGCAGTGCAGCACCCCTGCTATTAATCTTTTGTCACGATGTACTTATGTTATATTTTCTATCTGTGAGAATTATTAGACTTTGCGCTTCACTAGCACTTCCTCTTGAGAGGCAGAGTGGCCTAGAGTGAGCAGAGAAGGGGTAATCACTTCCCATGATATTAAAGGTACCGATTTAAATCCTTTACAAAAGATTAGCAGCTCTTTAATAAACACAAGAAGTTGGGAATTCGTGTCATGTGAAATGAAAACATATTTTTTTCCAGTTCCTTGACAGCCTTACAATACCAAATTACAAAATCAGTTTTCAGAATACGAGCCAGATTTCCTTGTCAGCTGCTAAGTGTTTAAATCAGGAGAACTTCAACCAACCACTAGAGATGTTCTTTGGATCTAAGCAGGCATAACTGAGAATACACCATAGTCATCTAATCACATGTTAAAACTGAGCTTCGTATGAGCCTGTGAACCCATTGGGGTCTTCTCCAAGGCTCAAAAGAAACTGTGAAAATACAGCGGTACTTTTGTTTTCCAGGCTCTGCCCTTACTTCACATTAGAACAGAGAGGTGAATTAACACATTTTGGGTAATTACAAGCAGCTCCTGGCCCATCTGACTAGTATCACTTTGCTCTGAGCTGACCCCAAGCTACACATGATGGAACAGTGGTGAGGGCACATCCATAAAGACCGCAGGAAAGAGAAGTCAGGTTTGTAGGGTGGGCTTGGGGAACAGCCGGGAGACTTGGGTTTGTCCTTCTGCAAGCACAGTTAGAAGAAATCTCATCTTATCTGAGTGATTTTCTCATCTCGTATAAACTCCTTGGGTAGAGCATTTGTGGAGCACCTATCTAATGTGTAGAGCAATATCTCTAATTAGTCAGTACCCTCTTCTCTGAACTACTTCACGTGTAGAGACAAGTGACCATGCATTAATCTCTCCATGGGCCACCTCTCAGCGAAAGTCCTTGACAGAGGTCTGTTTGCCTCTGCAAACACACAGAGAAAGCCAGAGAGAAATGAAAACAGAGTAAGATAGACAAATTAAAGCATAAGGACCTCTCAGAGGAAAGTGAAAATCTTCGGTAAAGTAATTCCTGCAGAGAGAGAGCCTGACATTCAAATTATGCACCATATTTAAAAAAAAAAAAATTAAAATAAAAGTTAAGAATATCCCTTTAACAGGTTTAAATTATCCAGTTTTTGAATTTAACAGAATGTCTTATAAAACAGGGAGGCCACATGTTCTCTGTCTCCCTTCTTTATTGAATATTTATTGAATATTTTATACATTTGTATTATGTCTCCTGTTATTCATCTCTCCAAGGCAAACTGGTGTTTTCAGTCCCTTCTTTTGGGAGTTATTGCATGTTGTTCGTGTTGATCATATTGTCTCCCTCTATTACATATGGTAATATTGAGAAGAGGACTAGTCGTTTAACTAATCCATGGTAAATGTGTTCTGTATTACAAATCCTATTCAACGTCTTGAAATATTTTGCCATAGCCTCAGTCAGTCTTTCATTCCTCCATTGAATTCTGCACTGTGACAAAGAGATCCTTCTCACAAGTTGGCTCTGTTAATTTAGAATCGGTCTATGACTGTCTCCTTTAATACCTGTGTAAAAT
>JAUBNY010001085.1:1883540-1902302 GCA_032275445.1 Crypturellus soui | reverse complement strand
CCAGCACTGTGTTATTTGCATCGCTTCCACCAGGAACAGACCCCCTGCCTGGAGAAAGTGGCTTCATAGGGTACTTTTTGCTTTTCCTTTTCCAGGTACGGGTCACAAGAGATGGACGGGGCTGAGACCAGGCTCGTGGAAAGGCACGGAGCACACGGAGCGTGTGGCAGGAGCTGCCTCGTATTCATCTCTCGTCCCCTCCCTGGTTAATATGGAAACTATGCATGATTAATTTCTCAAAAATTGGAAAAGATGATGCCTAAGGCATCTCTAATCTACACGCTGGCAAGTTGCATAGAGTTCTGCTGCAGTCCTGCATGGCAAATAAGCTGCACAGAATTTTAATACAGCAATTACCACCTGCCACTTCAAGATAATGATTACCTACCAAGCCATTTAGGACGTGTGTGTATGTGCATCAGCAAGAGAGAGAAATTACAGGCCCGTTCGGAAGAGGAGGCGGCGGCACATTCGCATTCTCCTCCGAGTAATCTATCTCAGGCCACCCCACAGGGTAAAAAGAAGTCTTCTAGGAGAATTAAATTTATAGCGGGGTATATCCACTGCAAGGCCCCATTACGCTGCTCAGACAGTGTTAGAGCAATACAGAACAGGAACAGGCCCACCCAACACCGAGCATTAAAATAAAGCCAGTAGTTTGCTCAAATCTAGTAGCACATCACAGACTTACTGCTGGATGCCCCTTCCCCATTTGGGCAAGGGAGCATCTATCTTTGAAAAACAGCTCAATTTTCTAATGATGTTCGTTATAGCATGTAGATCTACTTAAAAGAAAAAAAAAACTATATAAGCATAGGTAGAAGCACTGTAATGTATCATAAAACTGCAGGGTTTTTACCACTCTGGATAGATGTCGAGATAATAAGAATGAATTTGTTGCAGTTAGTCTCCTCTGTATTTTGTTTCTGAGCATGAACATAACACATGCACAAAGGAAGCACACTGCCAAAATATTTGATTATTTGTGTTGAAGGTAAGATATACACCACAAGCCAAAACTACTCACATTAGTAGGATAACCAACCATTGTATTTATGCTACAGATAAGCATGAAAAATCCTATATGAGAATTTTCATTACTGATCTGAGCACAAAATTTGTCTCTTTCCCCTAGATAATAGCAAGAAAGGCCTAAAATAGAATCAAAAATTAGGTTTATTTAGAATGAGCATTTCAAAATCATTGTGAGAAAAGCTCCTCACTCAATGCAATAAAGTAACCCTAGTTACTACCAGAAAAAAAAAAAAAAAAAAAGTGAAAAAGTTTTATTATAGATTAAAAACTGATGAAGGCATTTTTAAGGTAGAAGACATTGAGTCACACTATACTCAATGGAATTGTATTAACACTAATGCTGATTGCTGCATTTATTAATGAAACGGGAAATGGGGCAAAGCAGCAAACGGACAAAATTTGCTGATGGCACAGAAGTAGTAAGAATCACAAGAAAAATGCCAAAGATGCAGTAATACTGAACTCTGAGGCAATATGGTGCCAGAAAAGAAATGAGTCTAAGCAAAGGGCACCTGCAAATAAACATGGCTTATGAGTTACCATAGTTGAAAGCTTTTGCTGCCCACGAAAAAGAGCTAAGTAGTTACAGCTGAAGAGCAGCAGTAGGGCCATAGGAATGAGAGTCAGTTTCATGCCTTGGAAGACCCTTCCTGAGCATCTCCCAAAACACACCATTTACTACAATTTGCGGCTCTGTGAAGACCTGGAACTCCGTTTCTCCTCCACATCTGGTGCTTTGCTCTCCTATACACAGACCCAGCTTGCCTCGCTCCCACCTTGGCAAACAGTCCTTGACTTTGTTCTCTCGGCTTTCCCGAGGCGCGCGCCCTTGGAGCACGCCATCAATCACACCCGGAGTCAACGCGCACAGCGCCGAGTTCAGACGAGTTACACAAACACACCCAAGAGCGGAGTCAACGCGCCGTGCGGACAGCAAGTCGTGTGCAGGTGACAATCCCGTGGACCATTCTGACTGTACAACGACACAGTCCATCTTCTGAGCCGCGTCGCTCCTGCGCGGCTAGCAGGACTTTATTTGAGGAAAAATGAAGTTCTGTTTCCCTTTTACTTTGCAGAGTGTATTCTCCTTTTAAAGCTTGTTTCTGTCCCTGTTTAACCTCTGCCTCAAGGAGAACACATAATACAGGCAGTAGACAGTATTTACCACTTAAAGTCTACAACTGCTGTATCATTCACCGCTGAAAGCTCTCTCTATATAAATGAACATTGGAAATGGCCATTTTATAAGGCTGGGCCGTAAGGTGATAAATGCCTACATTCCTCATTCTCCATTGACAGCTGTCTCATACTTGGGTCTTCTTTCTGGAAATTGCATGTCATGGCATAATATTTTATGTATTCTAGGTCAAAAAGTTTGAAATCTATTTCTATCTGCACTGATTTTACTGTTAGCAGTTCAGTGTCCATCACATGCTCAAGCATAGCTAAAATCAGAACGAAGATGTTATTGAATTATTCATCAGACTTATCTGCATCAAATGATATTGATTGTGGATTTTTTGTTTGCCTTTTTTTCGTTTGCCAGTACAGGATCTTTAAGATTAATATTTCCTTTTTCATGGGAACCTCCTCACTAATTTATAGCACAGCAAGAGGGCACCTTAAGTGCACTGTATTATTGGGGTCACATTCCCAATTGTTGGTCTTCTAGAACCTAAATGTCTCCCCACATGCAGCAGGGTGCCAAAAGAAAAGAACATCAGAGCAGGTTGCAAAGAAAGAGGATCAGTTCAGGTTACAGCTGAGGCTGAAATATTCAGTAATACTAAAACTACAATAACTGCAGCAAGGGAAGATACAAAAACCTGAGTCTGGCAAAGCCATGTGTGAATGATCGGAGCAGAGGGCTGAGCAGTGCGGTCACCTGCGCTGCTACAGCAGCCGCTTCTGAGGAACATTTTTTGCTGAATAGCGAATTGCTAATGCACAGCCTTGGAGCAGAGTACACAGCTGTAAGTTCTTCTCTATCCCGCCCAAAACACTTGGCATTTTTAATTTTTATTTTTCATTGTAACAGCGATTTTAGTATTAATCTTGACACCATGCGATGCTGGCACCAGTAGTCCTAGCTGTAGGACTACGCAGGACAGTAGAGTCACCTGCATTCTGCTTTACTGCAAGACTTGAGAGTAGTGTTAGACAGATGTTGCCAGCAGCAGCTTCATCACAGCCCAACAGCTACACAGTCAGCTTTCTTTCCAAAATGCATTTCACAGTTTATATAACTTGTGAATTAATTTCTGCAGTGTGGGAAGCATCTCTGGAAGCCACACTGGACAAAATAGGCTTGGTCTCACCTTAACCCCACAGATAATTTCACAATTGATGTTACAGTTCAATTATATTCTTCTTCCAAAAATGTAACAGCAGATGAGGGTGAATATTAAGTCATTACTCAAGTCTGTAGTTGGACTTGAGTTATAACATGCTTTTTCAGTGGTGATGCAAGGGAAAAATGGTATCATTTTTTTAAATCCAACAGAGCAAGAAGATAAATTTCCAAGTGCTCACAAATGAACAAAAATAGATGAGGCTACACAGGTCTGATGTTTCATTAACAGGTTTATCATAGAAGATAAGAAATTAAAAAGAAAAAACATAGCTCTAGGAGAGTAGAAGCTACTGTATAAGCATAACAAATTCCCAGTAGAGAATGACAGAAATACATGTTCCTAAAACAAAGTTTCTTCACGGGACTAAATGAAGGAGGGGGAAGAAGAAAAGAAAAAAAGGAGAGCAACCCCTGTGTGCATCTGCTGAAGGGGTGATTTACTAAGTGAATCCCCCCAAGTTTTCATGGTGCCCTGTGACCATAACTCGGGCCTGGCCAAGACGTCGACTCTTAGGGCAAAAGCCAGTTGCAGATGAACGAGCACCCACGTTTCCCTTCATTTTGTACTGCCCTAAGCAGGCCGATTTCAGCCCAGGAGCAATCTAGGCAGCAATACTGCCTGCCTTGCCTACCTGAGGGACATGATGAGTCAGGGGATGATCTCCCTGCCGACCTGCCTGGAGCTACCAACAACATCACGTCATGCTGCAGAGGCAGGGTTTTTGTAACCATAGGACTAAGCAAACGGATGGTGCCCTGCTAAGAGAGAAAACCCAAGCTGTGTTTGAGGTAATGAGATTCATGCTACACAAATTATCCAAATTCATCATCTTTAGCATCATTTCTGCATTCCCAAGCCACCGCCTATGATTGCGGAAAGCACATCCCAGGTATCATGCCAGATAACTTGCCTTTCCAGTGAGCCATAAACCCAGAGGACTGACCAGTTATGATCAATGAATCTCTGGTCACAGCTTTATGAAAGCAAATGTGTCATTGACAGTATCCTAATTAAACTTCGACTCAGATAATGGCTGTTGAGGAACAAGCAGCCCTTCAGGACCACCTGCTCCTCAGGTCCCTGGCTTGGCCCTTTCCTCCGTGAAACCCAGTAATTGAGTCATGCAGTTTTGAAAGGCTCCTGTACTGCAAGAACTTTGTATTAATAAATTAACACCGTATAGCCCAATCTTTCCAAATACTGTGAGACTCAGTAAGTTAGAATAAACATAGGAATATGAGATTTTTCTCTCAGAAAGCATTGAATAATAATAGATAAAATCATTCCTTCAATTATATAATCTTCGATTTTCTCTTTTTCTCTTTCTAAATTCAAATCTTATCAACAAGAAAAGTAAAATTCTCACCTGGATAACCTGCATCAAGTTTTCCTGTATGCTTGCTAGGGCCTATTGCCTCTCTCACTCTGCAAAGGGCTCCAGGTAGGAGCATTTACGAGCCCCTGGCAAATCCCAGTTCCAAGGGGCTTCAGGGACTATTCAAGTCTAAGCGCTTCATCCTCTCTGACCACTGAACTTCTCCACAGATGCCTTAAAGAAAGGTTTGTGAAGCAGCAAAGTTTTACTGGTTTAACAGTAGCATCCAGCATTGAGGCTCACTGGTGCCCCATTATTCGGCAGTTCATTTAAACTGCCACTTTCCTCGTGTTGTGTTTGCTTTGGTCTACGCGAGGGGCTAAAGCCCTTTCCTGTCCTGGAGTTACCCTGAAGTAGATCAGCTGAACTTGCAGGCACCCATATGGACACAACACCTCCTGATATGAAACTAGAATTAAACTTGACCTAAAGTCAGGATTTATAAATCTGGTTGTAAAATGTACAGCTGGCACCAATTAAAGATGACACATTTTAATTAAAAAGAGAAACTTTAAGGTCTTTTTATATACATACAGTTTTATGCCCAGGCTGTTGCAGCATTTGAGGACTCATTATTATAATCATCATCACAATTATTTTTCTCTGTTGAATGTTCAAACAAACTTTTGTTTCCATCTTCCATTTCATTTTATAGATTTTGATCTTACTAGCAGCCTGGAGAGTCTTGTTTAATCCTCCTGCATGTTAAGGCCAAAGAAGAGAGCTAATTAAAAAGAAATACTGGGAAGCACAAAGAAAGTTCCAGGAAAACAAAGGAACACAACAACAATTGCCAATAAATACCCACTTAATCAGCAAGCAGAATTATTGAGGCAATATTCCAAACAGTTTTCTCCTTTCCTGAGTAGTTTTCCCTTTCCTTGCTGGGTCTGGAAGCAAATTTCTAATCATATTTCAACAGACCCTCACACACCTATTTCTGTGTGCAATTTCTGGCCTAGAGACTTTAGTCCTCATGAATAGAGCTTATCCAAAAATACGAATCATTTATGTCACAAATTCCCCTCCTTCTCCTATTTTTCATCCATCTTTACAATGCATGTTACAAGATAAAGTCCTTAGCATTTAAGGCACTGCCAAAAATGAATCGATACATTAGCAGCTAACATCTCCCATTCACTTCTGTACATTCATCATCTGCTAAGGGGAAAAAAATGAATTATATTTTATTTATTTTATTATTATTTTAATATAAAAGAATTTATTTGAAAATAGGCATAAATTTACACATATTTTTCCCCTGAAAATAAAATTGAATGATTTGTTTTGACTATATAAAGTAATTAAATATTGTGTTGGCTGTATACTTAAAAAATACAACCCATCTGCAACAGACAGTAGCTTTTGGCCAGTAAAGTACTGTATAGATATTAAGGTTACATCTGACTTTTTTCCTCCTCTACCATGGCTTCTGCATCTTTATCAGTCATAGCAGTTGTATAAAATTCTGCCATTTTAATAAGGCAGCTGTTGAATGTTCAACAACCAAAGAACTTTTCTTTGACCCAGAGCCTTTTTTTTTAATAACTTTTGGATACCTAGTTGTGCTGCTTTCCTTTTTATTCACTTACCCTCATGTTTAAAAAAAAAGAAAAAAAAGAAAACACAGAATTTAGAAAGCACATAACTCCCCTTTGTGAATTAGAAAAACAACACAACATGCAAAATTTCTGTTTACTACAGACGTTATGAATTCTGAACTCTGTAACAGTTAAGCTCTTCCACCCAACTAACCTTTCCTTACCATGCTGATGAAGCTCCATAGCAGCAGTGCCTCTGCTGTGGCAACCACTTTGTCCACTACCATCTGCTGTCACTCAATATTTAATTTTAGAAAGATATGTACAGTTAAATACACGGAGGCTAGAGCATTCCAGAGATGAAGCATATTTATTCTGTGTTTGTGTACCAAAGGGACCAGACTGTGAGAGACCATGTCTCAAGGTGCTTCAGAACAAGGCACAGGATAATCACATTGCAGCTCCAAGGGCCACACATGTGGTCCAGCTCCACCAAAAGGAGAGCAGGTCCCTGAACAGATGGGGCTGAGGCAGGTCCCCAGCACCTCCAAAGGGACCCGCAACCCCAGCGAGCACCACAGAGCGGGTGCCACCACTTAGAGCATCCAGGTCACGTTGCCTTTCTGAAGTTCACCCATACAGAAGCAGTAGAAGGTTAGGATTTTGAAAACCGAGAGAATTAAGCTTCCTAACTGGTGGGGTTTCAGGAGACGCTCTGGAAGAAATTACCAGCAAAGACGCTTGCTTTGAATTACAAAGAGCGACAGAGGAACAGGCTTGTTAAGCTTTCCCAATTGCTTTCATTCCATTTACACTACAGAAATCACACTGTGCTCAACACTTCTAATTTTCAATCACAGCTAGCCAACCTTGATCCCATGGTCTCTTATTAATTTTTCCTTCTCACAGTCCCAAGCAGTGATATTCATTCACCGTTTTAACATGCTTTCATCCTGAGTAATTTCAATTCCAATGGCCAAACCGAGCACTTCTTAAATTGGCACCTCTTAAATTGGATGAAAGGCTTCAGCCTGCTTCTGTTAAGAGAACAGCTGATCTTTATTTCGGATATGCTTTCTGTATCTGAGACGCTGCTGCTGTTTTACATATAACAGGCAATCCAGTATTTTTAGCAGTCAGGAGTCAAAAGGACAGCAAATGAGAGCTGCAGTGTAATGCAAATGACATCCTATGGATGCAAATCTTATTCCACAGAGATGTGCTGAAACAGTTCTCACCAAGTCCTCTTTTTTTTTTTTTTTTCCTGTAAGTTCAGAGCTGTTCAGAGTCAATTCATTACAGTTTCTAAGAAAGCAAAGGTAAGAAAATCTTCCACTTACAGAATAAAGGTGTTCACACACATCCAGTAACCTCTAATGCAGAAACACATATCCTATCACGCCGGTATAAACAGCAACAGCATGAATATGAGGACTACAACATCAGTTTTTGGGTCAAGTTGTCCTCAAAGGTCAGCCCATTCTCCAGGAAAGCCAAAGCAAACAGTTTAAGACTTGCCATACTTTGGTTGTCTGTTGCTTATATGACTGTGGCTGGAGCCCTGTTTTATCTTAAGGAAAGCACAAAACCATTTGCAAAAACAATTCTTGCTTTTTAATACTTTACAAGCTCATAAACTGGGGAAGAACAAGATTTTGAAGCATGCCAGACCTTCACTAGGTATATGTTCACATTCACTGCTCTCCACTCCTCACCCTGCTCCCTCTTCTGGGTTTATGAACTGCTTTTGCCAGAAACATACACTTAACAGCCAACATTCAGGGTTAGATGACTATGCCTCAACAGATCACATAAGACAGGGTTTGTATCACTGAACTGCAGATTTCACCATGGGCTCTGTCAATACACAGCAGAGAAAAGCAGGCATTTTCATGGCATAGGTCATATGCCATGTTTGACATATCTACTTTAAAGGGAGATCAGTCATGCTCTTGACATTCAGCGTTTTTCCCACTGACCATAAAGCTTAGCACTGACCCTGCGAGCTTAGCACCTCAGTGTGAGGCACAGGGATACTCCTGTGCATCAGGAAATAGCATCTTATTCCTACTTGTTTGCTTAAGTGAGGACCACTAATGCAGCATTTATTAACATTTTGTGCTGTCAGAAAGCTTCCAGGCATATATTCTGGGCTCAGTTATACGTTACATGGCTAGGCAAAAAAAAGTTGTTATTCATAATGCTAAGAAAACTCACTGCAAAATACGACTTTTTCAAAAAGCCTGTCATAAAAATCTGTATTTGAATCTATCTGGATAATTAAGGAAAAACAATATTTTTAATGTTTGTTTTTAGGTCTAATGGTGGAGAGTTGGTCGTCACAGCTACAGATTGTGCTTCTTCCCTTCTTAACCACATCCGCAATCATAAACAAACCCTAGGTATCTCTTTAGGAGTATACCGTTTGGTGGATGAGACCTCTCACTTAAAGACTTCTGGAAGTGAATAAAGACAGGAAAAATAACTAAGAACATTCCTGCAGCAGAAGGGCCTACAAACAAACGCTGGAGAACAGTGAAGAACCTTCTAACAATACCCAGTTAAATAAACCCTTTCAAACCAGCAAAGGTTACAGAACCTACTGAGAAAGGGCTGGCGTTATGCTTGGACATGCATAAAACGGGAAAGGTCCCAAGCCTGGCGCCTTCAGCTGAAAAGGCTTCACTCACCTCCAGGCTCAGGGCACGCGGCGGCCGCATTTCCAACAGCTTTAGCAACTAATGGGGGAAGGAACAAGAGCGAGCTGTTTAGCAAGGCTTGAACATCTTCATTGCGGCAGCACAGACTTCTGGCTTTTAAATAAGTACTTGAATTTTGAAAGTAAAAGTTGACAATAACAGGCAAACAAAAGGTTCATTCAAAGTATTTGTTTTCTCTGGTGGGAACTTGTCCCTTTTCTGGGAAAATTGGTTTTGGATGTGACCTCATGTAAAATAACAGATCATATATATGTCTCCAAATCGTAATGAATTCATTCTAAGTTGAAATGTGTTGGGAAGTTATTTCATGGCTCCAGGAGTTACACTGAGACTTGAAAATTTTCCTTCAGAAACTGTTGAGCTCAAGATCCATGTCAACAGTTTGTGAGAACAAGGGAATCATTTCAGAAGCAACACCACACTCATAACAACTGCCAGTCCTATAAATTTAGCCTCAGGCATTAGATGTCCAACATAAGAGTTGGGTATTTTGTTTCTAGCACCACAAAAAGAGGATTGCAAGTACCTGTCTTCCGAGGAAGGAGAAAAAGGTATTTTCATCAACTGCTCTCAGGGTCTCTGTCACCAACACTTCGAGTTGGCACACGATGCTTCACACTTCCATTAGGATTATCCCCTCATATTTGCAAGGATTAAATCCCAAGAAGCACTAAGGGAGAATGAGATGAAATAGAAAACAGGAAAATGCACATTAAACTTTCTGACAGCGGCTCAAAGGGAGCCAGTTACATCGTAATTCATTTGTCTGGAGCACTCCCGCCTTCCGCAGAGCAGCGGGGTGGACCGCAGCCCCAGAGCCGCATGCTCTTCTGGAAGTTCAGACCCTTAGGATATTAAAAGCCATAACAAAGCGTAACATCCTCCCTGGAAAACAATCCTGACCCGGCAGAAGGAGTGACTGCATTGTTCTATACAGCCGTTACGCTTATAATTACCAGGATTATAGAAAATTAACACGTGCTCTACAAAGCAAGTTGCCCGACATGTCAAAGCTTGGCAAAACACTTTGGGCCAGGAACATTATAAACTGTACTAGTAAAGACAGAGCCTTATAGCAGCTTTACCTCAGCTCAAATTAATCTGACCATTAGTCATTTGTTTTGCTGACTTTTCGATCCTGGACAGAATAATTCTGCTGAACCCACATTTCTAAGAGTACCAAAGTGAAAAGAAGTGGAAGAAAACCTTTTACAGAAAAATCTAGTTCATTTAAAACCTGAAGTGAAGGAATTTCAGGCTTATAGGTGTTTCCAATTTGGGAGGGGGGGTTCTTTCTAACATTAATAAAATATGATAGTCTCTATAGATATGTCTGTAAATAATTAATATCTGCTGCTATCCTAATTTCCTGAATTGAGCCTAGGAGATTTGTACAAGTAGAAGTGAGATGAACAGCTGGATTATATAGCAGGTGACAACTGGAATTTTTCATAGTTGTAATAGGAAGTATGCCACCGCTAGCCAAGCATTTAGCACTTTCTGGATTTTCTTTCTCCTTGAGGGATGCCTTGCCCTGTAGGACAGTAAGGATTTTGTTTCTCCTTTAAGAGGAGGAATTCTCTTCCTATTTGGATCACTGATAAAATATTATTATTTTTGACCATTTAGATATTATTTCTGAATCTGTGGTTTGTCCATAGGTATCTTCATACAGATAGAGGTTGAATTTAACTTTTTAACTTAATAGAAGGGAGAGAAGAAAGAAAAAAAATAAAACAAAAAGGAGAACACGGATGCAAACATCTCTGTTAAAAATTACTAGGTTTCCAAAAAAAAAGTGTTAGCTTAGTTTGAGCATACCTTTCCTTTTACCAATCGGACCATAATAAGGCACATATCGAGACTGCCACCTGAATGACACATTTCTGAGCTGGGCACAGTATCTGCATGCAGGAAAGACTCTCAGTCATTCAGTGACAGCAGCTATTGCAGCCACTCATCCTTAAAGAAAATACATTTTCTGCTAATACCTGCTAGTGCTCTGCTAACAGGAATTTCCAAAATCTGGATTCTAATGGCTTCAACATGCTATATTGATCTATTTTATTTCTTCATTGGAGTATGGCTAGAAGCAAGATGATCTGTTTTATATGATGTTCTGACCTTCCCGTTGCTTGGCAAAATCTCAGACATAGCTGAGAGCATGGGTGTCATGTAAAAGACAGATTTTGAAAAAGCTTTTGAAAAATCATTTTCCAGTGAAAGGTCACTGAACAGTAGTTAAATTATGTAAGGGGACTGGGAATTGAGATTATGCACCTTTGGCTGTTTTCCTGCTTCACAGAATGTGAGAACAATTAATAAAGCAGAGAGCTTACAGTATTTAATGATGCAGAGCGCTCGGCAGAAATACCCCCACCATTCCCGAGACACCACAACAAAGGCCCAACGGCTTTGCTGCCTCGACCGGGTCTCATCTCATTCCTTTGCGGTTACTAAAAACTCTACTCGACCTGCAGTTTCATTCCTGGAGAAGGAAAGACTGGCAGGATTCAGAATCCCTCCTGCTTAATTAACTTCCCATGTAAAGAAGCTTTCTGCCCACAATTGCACCCAAACTTCTAGTTAACTTCAAAAACATCCTCAAAAAAAATAATGACCAACAACAAAGCAGCAGGAGAAAAGGGAAAATCCTTTCCCGGATTCACCAAAGATAATAAAGACAAACTTTGCACCAGGAGGACACTACTGACGGGGGCTGAGCTCCATGCTCTGCTGTCCAGCATGTGTGCAGATACACAACCGAGGTGGCAGCTGGCACAGCGAGGTGGCCACGTCCGTCAGCGACACAGAACCACTCCGGTGAGCTGAACCTCAACCAGCTGTAAAGAGCTGCAGAGAACCGGATGCCACCTGCTGACAGGGCACCTATATATTAAGTCCAGCGCTGGGCAACACCTCTCTGTAAATATCAGAAAAAATCCTAGTGACACAAGCACAGTGCTGACTCTACACTAGGCAACCCCATTAGGTCATCCTGGCGCCACAGCAGGAAACACTGTCTTAGTCTTGGTCTCAAGGTAAAGGAAACGCTACTATCATGAAAATAGGAATCACTAGGTAGGGAATGGAGAACGAAACAGAAAACACTGCTGTGACTCTACTGCCCAACGTGCAGCACAGGCAGAGGCTGGGTTTGGCACTTGCCAACGTGGAGCACAGGACAAGGACTTGGGTTGGCACTGCCCCTGTCCTGGGAAGTGGACAAGGAAGAGCCTGAGAGCAGAATGATCTAAACACGCAATATTAAACATCAGGGAAGGGAATACATCACAGCAGCAACTGAGGTGATTAAACGGCAGGTGAATGCACGGTAACCTCCTCAGCTTGTGTGCTTGTTTGCTGGAGAACAGAAGCACGCAAAAATTGCAGAAGTTAATTTGTTGCTTACTTTACAGCTTCTCTGAGGAATGCATTCAAAGTAACAAATTGGAATGAGAAAAGACGACAGCATAACAAACAGCAAAGCTGCAATGATAATCATGGAAACATTGGGTTGATGACTACACTTGTAAACTCTCAGCAGCAATTCTTACATTAAAGGCTCAAAACCATGAAGCTGAACATGTGAAAACAAGGGTCAAGAACAAGTGGCTGAGAGGAGAGGGGCACAGACCCAGGGCCCTCCCGGGTTGTGCGTGGCAGTGCCCCAGCCTTCCCCTCCCCAGGGCTGGGGTCGGAGCAGAGATGCGCTGGGACACGCTCCTCGGCCACGGCCACGCGGAGCAGAGCCGGGGCTCCACCGCGCTCCAACACACCGCGGCGCTCGCTGGGGCTGCCCCTGTCCATCCGGGCTGCACACAAGTCCCGGGAGAGACTGTGGGCTCTGGTTAACGCCAGACATTAAGCTGAGGCAGAGAAGAGGAGCGAGGCCCTGGGCGGAACGCAGGGACCAAGGGAAGGAGTAACCGGGGCGTGCACACACCTAACCCTGCGTATGACTAACGCCCCACCAGCGCTCAGTTCAGACAGACAGGAACGGATTAACTAACTGATGACCTTTATTCACATCTTGCCTTTTCTGCCATTAATCAAAACTATCTAAAATAAACTTTGGCACAAACCCATGCCAACTCCCACATTAAACTGAAGCTTTCCCAAGCTACACTTAAGCTGTGTTTACTTGATCAAATCTTTTATTCACTCTACAGCAGAGCTATCCAGTAAAGCTTGGGATAATGAAACAACCTAGTTCAGAGCTTTAATTAACTCAAGCTCTCTGTCTCTTAGGTGGTCTGCACAAGGGTGAAGAGAAAGGGAGCAGATGGAAACTAAGGGAATGTTTTGTCTTGGAGAACGAGCAACTTCATTTGCGGTTTTGAACAGATTTCTCCTAATTACTGCTCAACTGTGTTTGACTCCTAGCTATTTTGAATTCACTTTACTCCTACAAATAACTATTTTCCTTGTCAGGTCAAACTTGGCTCAACCTTGGTAGACTAGGAATACGAGGAGAGATGCATCAAGCCTCAGATTTTCCTATTCAAAGGTATATATCCATTTTAGCAAGCAATTACCTGTTAACTGCAAAATAAGTCCTGGAGGCTGTGACAGACTATGTCACCAAGAAGGTTTCAGGTGCTGAATCAACCTCTTCCACCTGGCTCAAGTTTGGGAGGTTGGTTAAGAAGAAACAAGCATAACTGTCAAGCTTCAGTAATTGCAGTCAATATTTTTATTAGAAATTTGGCAAGGGAAATTTCTCAGAGGTTGCCAAGAGTTTCTATGTGACCAATACACCTCAGTCGGGGATTCATGTGACAGTTATTATTGCTAACAGAACCAGAGTGATTTCTACAGATAAAAGCAAGCCAGCAAACAAAAGAAAATACATATTATAAACAAATTTTCAAAGTTAAGCACTTCACCTAAAATGTCCAGGACTATATATTTTTTTTTTCTACTTCTAATGACACGTGGTTCTTAGATTAAAAACAACTGTGATATGGTGCTATAGACTATACTGTTGACCAGGCTAACTCCATAGATGGATAATTGCTACCCACAACTGAATAAATAATATTTGAATGGGAAAAATAATTTGAGTCACACTGGTGAAGCATAGAGCAACACAGAGAAAATGACTGAGTTTTGTAAAATTAAATATATCTGCTGACAAATTGAGTAGGATGGAGAAGAAAGAAGAGAAACTGGGAAAGCAGGAGGACAGGCAACTGCTACATTTCAGGCTACAGCCCTCCATCCTTCCAGGCTGTCTGTGAGGTGTCCTGGAGAAGGCAACATAGCCCACGCTTGTGTTGCAGGAATAGTCTGCTTTTGCAATAGGCCTGTAGTCAGTATGCCGAGCAAAGCCAAATCCTTTGATCCTGTAAATCCTTCATCCCACTGAGCACAACAAGAAACAACTCTATCCTGGGAAGGACACTTTAATCATGGCAAACCCGTGACCACGGGGCTCTGATAGACATGCAGCAGCAGATGAAAACTGGGGAGG
The DNA here is from genome assembly GCA_032275445.1 of Crypturellus soui. Lineage (NCBI taxonomy): Eukaryota > Metazoa > Chordata > Aves > Tinamiformes > Tinamidae > Crypturellus > Crypturellus soui. Next base: position 1,887,801 of record JAUBNY010001085.1, on the reverse strand, counting down.
CTGCGACTACCACTCCCAGCCTTCCTGCCAGCTCACCCAAGAGATGTGGCTGCCCCCGAGGGCAGGAATACCTGATCCACCCATGAATCAGCTCTTAACCCATCCCAAGCTTCATCCTAGCATTTTAAGGGGAACTGGCACCTCAGCTGGTTTGTCATCAGCAAGGTGGAGCAGAACATCCAATGCTCCCTCACTGCCGCGTTTCTGAGTACCTTGGGCCTCACTTGGGCTCTTCCCAAGGCGGCCATCCCTCCTGGACATCCCCAAAGTGGGAGATGATGCTCCTCTCTCTGCTGAAGGATTTACTTCTTCCTTGTCTGCAAGTCTGCTCTACACTTTGAAAGGGACAGTAACTTGGGGAAGAGCTCACAGGGCAGGGAGAGTTAAACCCTATGCAGATCCTTGCTTTAAGGACACGCTCAACCTTAAATATGAGTCCTTTTTATTCCGTAACTTGATACTCTGCTGGGTTTCTAAGACTAACCAGAACTAACAAATTCATTGCCTGCTGATCTGTATCTACTGATCAGTAAAGGACCAATACACATCTTTTAGAGAAGTGTAATTTTAGTATAACTTTTCTGTTATAATTCGACAGGTAATTTAAAATAATAATTACTAGGCTACTTAGAATAACACCTTCAGTAGACTTGTTTTAAATTTAAACATTTTGCGTCTTTGAACTAACATGGTCCAGATACAACCCAAATCGATCATTTCATCAACATGAAAACACACAACAGATTAGCAAGTCTATAGAAAATAGGTAATAAGAAGCTGCTCTTTGTCTTTGGATAAATTATTTGGAGGGTTTCCATGCTGTTTTTCCTGAACCTTTTGACATTGATTGCTCTTGGGACACAACCCTGGACTAAACTCACCACTGCCTGGTGCAACATTTAAATGCCTCCAAGAGGGTTTGTCTGAGAACAAGCAGAAACTTCTTCACTTCTTTTCTGTCCAGGTTAAAAAAAAAAAAAAAAAAAAAAAAAAAAAGCTTATTATTTATGAATAATATTATAGCCATTAATTTATATTTTTGTTTCCAAAACTACTGAAAATCTACAGCTTTATAGATACCCCAGATGCTAACTGTCTCTCAAAGGTATTCTGAAGGCAGTATTTTGTTCTTTACTTATATCCAGCTGTACCAGAGCTAAAGAAGTAACCCTCAAAAGAGCAGCCCTCTTAGAAAGATGGATAAACATTTTAGGTGAGGAAAAAAAAAAAAGTATTTATATTTTACATACATAACTTAGGCACAGGTTGCAAAAATCTGAACACACTGAGCTCTGAAATTCTGCTCCTTAAAGAGTTCCTGATCTGTTTGCCTGAGGACACACTACTGAAGGACAGTATTATTTATAACATACAATAAAAGCACAACTTTAGGTCCTTTTTAAAAGTTACTGATATTGATCTTGGGTTCTTTATACAAGATAATATCTGTTAGTTTCCAAAACATTTACTGGATTGCAGATAAATTTATTTTTTCATATAAAATAAAAGTGTGTCTGGCACGATTTACTTTATTTTTTTTTTTTTATAATGCCATATTAAATCAATTCAGAGACATCGACAACAGCGTGGTAAATATTTAAGATTACATCTTCTTTCCTGCAACATTATTCTTTGCCTTCTCTATCAGATCTACTGTCAAATAACTCAAGCTCCTCTTTTTATTCTCACTCTTTCGACACTGTCAGCAATTCAGCTACACTAAAACCATCAGTTTTTACAAGAAAGATGAACAGACATCAAGCATCTGAGCATGATCCAAAGTTGTTGGAGGCAATGGAAAAAATCCCATTGTCTTCAGTTCAACTGGTTTAGCTCTAAGCTCCAATTGATTATGGCCATTTCTGGTCATCATATCCCACAGCATTCATTAATATTCACTACAATTAAGCATTTACTGGAAAATGACGTTAGTAAATGGGAGAAAGCACGGCCAGGTAAACACCTCTAATCTTCATAGTGCCACTCCTATCTAGGGATTGCCAGAAGAGCAAAGCAAGTATTTATTTTCATTTCCCTAAGAAAAGCTCACAAAAGATTTGAAAACTCAGGGGAATATTAGGAAAATAAAATCATTCAGCAGAACAAGGATAACCCTCCAATTATTATTGTGATCTGGAATTCCCAGTAGATTGCCAGCTACCTTATAAGAAACACTACAGAGCATCAGGCAATCATCACACATTTCCTTTGGAAGAAAGCAAACTTTAATCACTCAAGTTGTGCCCAGGTAAGATTTCACAAAACAAATGCCATCTGCAATCCACAAACATTTACCTGGAGAAAGCTTTGTGTGTTTGCATTTCTCTGTGTGTTGTGTCAAGCAGGGGCTTGCTTTAGTTGGTTATTGGGTTTTCCTGCTGTTGTTTTGCTTCTCCTATAGGATGAGTTTGCTCCTCATGAAATTCTGATGCAAATCACAGCACTAGGACAAAACTCAACATTTCTGGGATCTGCCTTTAGCCATAATTATAGACTCACCTTTGTGCTCTGTACTTTCAAGGGTGGTGGTTGCTATAAATTACCATAACTTAAAAAAAAAAAAAAAAAAGGTAACAACAGAATTCTTGAAGGGGCACCAAACAAGCCACAGGTTTGTCCATTGACATTTTCCTCCTGGATAACTCAAGGCCAGGAGGTCAAAACAACAGCTAAATAACAAGACAACATGCAGGGAAAAGGTTACCATTAATAATGCAATACAAGAGCACAATGCGGCCAAGTAACATAGAAGAAACACGCCAAGATGACTGAAAAGACACAGAGGTCATGCAAGATATGACTAGAGACTACTCGGAGATGATTTTCTGAAAAGGATGCAATATTGTTCGCTAAATGTCCTTCCAGCTATTCAATGACTTCCGCTCTTCCCTTCAGAGATGAGAAATGCACCTCTATTAACCTCTATGAATGTTTCTACTTGCTATTAACACAAGCAAATTCTTTGATGGACTTGCTAGATGACTGTCCTTAAGAATCCCAAATTTGCTTGCCAGAAACGTACAACTCGAGAACAAGGGAAGAGGAAAAGGAAAGGGACTTTGCAAACCGTACCATCCAGGCAGCTCTGGGGAAAACTGCCTCCCCACCACAAACACAGCACAAGCAGCAGCACAACTGTCAGGAGACACCACCCATACCATAGTCATCCTTGACACTTTTCCCCAATTACAGGCTGGTGCAGCCTTTGGTCTAACAGCAATATGCTCATGTTAGCAAAACATTTCATGAAGTGTTATCTGATGTAAGCTGCTGCCCACTAACCAAGCCAGCCTCAGAGGCAGCTCAGAAAGCACACAGCTCCCGGATCTCTGAAGAACTAGGTCCTGCACGAGACGTGGAGTTTCAGCAACACTCTCATAGGCAAAATGGGCATGTAACAACTTTGTACCAGCTTCCACAGAGCCTCCAGGCCTAGGTGTTCTTTCCATGCACCCTGGAGTGCATCTGTGGTACTGGACATTCAAAAGCTCCAAGGGGAGCAGTGTAGGTGTAGCAAGGCTGAGACACAAGACTCGCTGGACAAACAAACAAACACACTCCACTTTTCTCCAGACATCACTCGATTTCAGATATAACATGGCAGTGACTTGAAACCCGCACTTTGAATGGCACAGATGGATTCCTGATTTCTAAAACGAATTCCATTGGCAGAGTTTTGATTAAAAAAAAAAGTCTTCCTACAAGACATAGGTAATTTTAATGTTCCAGGATTATAAAATGATAGGTACTAGTAAACTGCAAGATGATTTAATTTTTCATAAACCAGTATCTTCTGATGCTTCTCTTACATTACTCTAACTCAGGAATAATTCCAGGGTATTCCAGTGACTTAAAATGCTCCAGGGCTTCTTTAAGGGAATGATGCTGTCCATAAATAAATGGGACAGAGTCTCAGTAACAGTTTTATTAACAGAAGTCCTTCTTTTTATTTTTAATCCATGACCAGAAAATGAATCTATCCTACATAATGAAGAAAAAACAGCCCATTTTACTACTCCTTTTGTATTAAACAAACACAAAGTGAAATTTAGCAGTTGATATGAAGGAATTTCAAGGTAAAAAGTGATTGTGATTTTCCTGTCTTAGAATAGTTTTGAAAGTGGCTTTGCAGTTTAGTCCCATATAAATAATTCTGGAAAAGGTGAGTACGTAACCAGAGTGATAAGACAGAGGTGGTGTTTAGCCAAGTTGCCTATTTAGTAATCTTTATTGCTAAATAATCTCTTTCACACCAGTGACA
>JAUBNY010001085.1:1859246-1883440 GCA_032275445.1 Crypturellus soui | reverse complement strand
AAGACAGAGGTGGTGTTTAGCCAAGTTGCCTATTTAGTAATCTTTATTGCTAAATAATCTCTTTCACACCAGTGACAAAAAGGAAAACACTTTCAGTGTGCACTTGCATTTTCTATTGCCTGCCTCCAAAACGTATTACAAACATCCTTTCAATCACAGCCTTCAAAGTACAGTACAAACAAACTTATTTCTGAATTGCTTTTGGTGAAATACATAAGAAAAGCAGCATCAGCAGATGCAAGCTCTGCCTAAGCAAAGGGGATAACAAAATAATCCATTTCTTTATACTCCCATTCTGATCCCAGTTTTGTGATTTGAACTCATCATCTTTGCACACTTTTAAAGACTTAAAGGGACTATGAGTGGGAACTTACTAAAACCAGCTAAGGGTGTTGGCTACCTCATCAAGAACTGGCACTAGGATGGCAATAGGCCAGAAACCTGTCCTGGCTATGACTCGTGGTGTCTGAAAGACCAAAACAAGATTCTTCAATACAAAATGAATGAGGAACAAGCACTAAAGTTGATGAAAGAAATGGGTTGGTTTTATTTTAAAGATAAACCGTGAAGAAAACCTTAGTTATTTTAAGGACACTACCACTTCAAAAATGATAACAAGTTAGTATGAATTTGGCAGCATACACAAACCAGTAAATTGTGTTGTTGCATTATCTTCAACATCCCCCTGTTGATACAGAGGTCAAGCTGCCTTGCATTATATATTACTTCTTTCTTCTCTGAAATGTCAAGCATTTTCCTCAGAAGTGCAAGAACCATACTACAGAGACAGAAAGAAAGAGAGATTTACACTCATATCCCAACTGATTAATTTTCAGAACAGTTAAGCCACATCCTGGGACCCCTCTGCATCTCTAAGAGTGTGCGTGCCTCATTAGTTTCAAACATAGCCCTAAGACTACAGGATGTTAAGATATAAAACGAAAACTGATCTGGACTAGTGTTCTGAACCCATGACACTCTTGCTGCCCTCTTTCTTCCCACAGTGCAATGTATAGAGGGAAAAGATGAAGAGTGGTTCACAGACCTAGCCAAGAAGCTGTGTAACACTAATCTCCTACCTCTGCCTGAGGAGGAACAGTTTCACTTAATGTTGAACCTCTTTATAATCAATGGATACCTTATCTCTGTATCAGAGATGCACTAAGGAGCTGAGGAGTGAACAAAGACAATGTGTTTTGCTCGACTTTGAGTAGCCTTTTCCCCTCCCAGCACCTTGGGCTTAGAAATCTAAAGCGATGGGGAAATCAAGGCACAGACAAGCAGATGATGTGATTTTTTTCAGAAGCACTTAAGTGATTTTTTAGGTGTGCAAAACCTCCAGGAGGATTTAAGCTAAATCCTATGACTTAGCTTAAGGCTGCTTGAAAAGCACACAAAAGGACTGCAGCTTCTGCACTCCTTTGTGAACAGACATCTCTGAAAATTCATTTGAGAAACTGCTCTGTGCCAGAGAGCACGGAGGAGCTGGGCATGAGCAGAATAGGTGTTTGAGTCACACGACAGCAATCCTCGGAGCTCCTGAGGCAGCAGCACAAGGGATCAGGAGCAGCCCCGCTTGCTACTGGGATCCTCCTCTCCATTAGAATTAAGCCTTTATCCACACTTGAATGAAATGTCACCAGCCCCAGCTACAACTGTTGGCCATGACCAGCTGTACCCTGACAACCTGAGTTGCCAGCAGTATCGCATGCTCCGTCAGCCCGATCCCGAACCACCGTCATGCCCTAAGCCTTTTTACTCAGCAGCCAGCTCCAAATCAATGAAGATCTCACATCTCACATTGAAGGAAGGATTCTTTTGTTGAAAAGGAAAGAGAGCAACTTTGCATAGGCTACTGATCAAAGAGGCACATCAAGTTATTGTTTCTTTGGCACCTTTTGTTAAGTGGATCTCCAGAGGAACCCACAACCTGGTTATCAGGATACCTAGTACACTGCCAAATGTCAAAGCAATCAGAAGCAAGATGCATGTTTAATACTGGAAAGATTACCTTGCTTTATAACACACGAGCAGTCAGAGGATTTCATAAATACAGGTACCTTTCACTCCTGTAATCCACTAACCAGGAGAGAATCCAACCTATAGAGTAAACAAACCAGATTAAATTGTTAGCTTGCATGTACAAGATAAAAAAATAGAGATGTCATTTGTGTGCTCTCCAGTTGTAGAAAGAAAATTCAGTTCCAGAATAAACAAAGTCTTGACAATTCCTGCAATCATAAATTCATTAGTCAGCCTTTACCACCCACCCCCCCCAATGTCTTTTGGAAATCTCTGCCTCATGATGCATCTCTCTTTCTTGTGACACTAAGGAAGAATTAAGCTCATTTTTTAGGCTTTTACCTGGACAATAGCTGAACCATGAGATTTGAAGCACTCTCTCCTCTTTTCCTAATAAAAAAATGAATGTCTTCCACCCATAAGTCAGGGCATCCAGAAAACTGCAAGTATATCTGATAAAATGCTGGCACTTATCAACAACTTGAATATTTCTCTGTCATGGTGGAGAGAAATGAGTGGGGAAGCCAATTTCAACACAAGACTACCCTTAAGAATAAGTACAATAAAACATTAGATCTTATTGTAGGTCTGTAATGTTATTGTGACGCCATTATACAAACAAAACACAAGAAACTGGTCTCAAAGATATAATTCTTTGCAGTTTCCCATTTTTTCTGTTTCTTTGGTTGGAAACAGTCTGTTGTCAGTAATTCAAGCATAAACTGTTGGGCTTGCTCTAGGCACACAGCGTAAATCTCTGTGGCCCACACTACTTGTTTTATAAATAAAAAAGGCTAATCAATGTTTTCCATCTACATTAGCTCAAGACACTCCAACACTGAGGCAGTATTTCAACAGAATTAAAAGAAAGATAATTTTATAGCTCATAAATCAACACAAGGAAGTTTTGATTAATTGAAATTAGGAAGTACATGGCATCCATGTTCATCTCCACTCACTAGAAAACATCAATCAGCTGTAAGCACAACTCTTCTAGCAACCTTACTGGAAGATGTGGGTGGAACCTGGTATTTCTCTGATGCTATCATAACAATCACAACACCCCATTTTGTGGCTACAGTTCATGTACAAGTTCCTCTGAAATACCTTGCAGGTTGAGTAAACCCCAAATAATGTAGCCCATCCCACACAAGCACATGGAGAAAAAAAAAACTATAAAACAAAATTGTAAGAATTAATTTAGGCTTAAGTAATTTTTTTATGGAGAGGAAAATTTGTACATGTGCATGTAAGCAGCACTTCATTGAGATACAGCACAAGCCAAGGTAGCTGTGTTTGAAAACTTGAATTTCAAGCTAAATTCAAGAGGAAACAAAAGCAATATTGGACATTTATTTTGATTATCCTTACTCTTCCAAAATAAGTTTGATAAGATCCTTTCTCTGCTGTTCACGTTCCCTATATTAGTGAAAGAAAGCAGTTGATGAAACATGCAGGGAAAATACCTGTTAAAAACATCAACTGCAGTATGACACACATAGCATTCACCTGACCAAAGCAGAGATGCCTACATCTTAACCAACCCTTCTATGCTTCCTTTATAAATTCTGAAGAAAAATATTCGGAATATTCGGACACAAGTCCATAAGGAACTGAAAATGCATCAGAGGTTTCAAATCCTAAAAATACACATTTATCTCCTTTCGCTATATAGGGTGAGAAGCTCTGATTCAGGCATTAACACTGGAGGCCCTGAAGCCAAGTGAGAAGAATCCCAGGACAAGTTGTTTCCTGGGAGCGTTTTATGTAAATATTCAAGGATGGGACTTCATAGGGACCTAGTTTGATTGACGTGAAAGTCAAATGAATGGCTGAAAGACAGCATTGCTAGAGGATGTTGGTGGAATCTGCTATTTCTCTGATATAAACATAAATGCACATACAAGGAACACAAAACAAGTCATAATAACCACAGGGAAGGTCCTTCCTGAGAGCTTTCAGTTTTGTCAGATACTATTTGACTAAAAAAAAAAAAAATAAATAAAAAAAGTCACTTTCTTTCCCACAAACGCCAGATTATATTTATGCTACACTCAGAGTTTGGAGGGACAGGCTTTCTTACTAATAAAGTTTGTTCCTCTTGTCACCAGCCAAGCTAGCTTTCCTTCATAAATATGCATTTGCTATTTATCTCCATCTTGCAATATATAATCACTCCCAACACAACATTTACATTCCTCTCCCTTGTCTTAAATAAAGCATGACAGCTATATATATATACCAGTTTTAATGAAGACTATACAAAACTATCTCTATAGAATAATCTCATGCAACTAGAAATGCAACAGTCAACCTAAGAAAATACTTTAACGGTCTTTCTAAATAAAATGAGTACACATCAGTAGAGTTGATCTATTATGCAAATGTCTTTGCAGGATGGGAACTTAAAATTATAAAGAAATAGAATAATAATTTTATTATATTTCAATAAAAAGGTATGTAATACTTAAATGCAAATTCTTCTAAATTGTTCAAAAACATACTTCTGAGAAAATACAGAAATTTTTGCATTTAGTTCTTACCAACATTACAGATTCCTAATAAGTTATCATGAAGAAATGGAGGGTAATTAAAGACAACCTTTAATACTCAGGGGCAGAAAAGAAAATTTAACAACAGGGAAGTGTTGAATGAACACTAAAAATAGAAAATAAAAGTTTTCTTCTATTTTTATTGACTTTAAAAGTGTGCTTATTTTTCCTTAAAAAGTGAAATAAACCAAAATATTTTGAAGTGTTTGTTCTAACCATAGTTAAAAGCCATCTGAAATCATCATGTAACATTTAGCAAATAATATTTATCATACATAATATTTAATCAAAAAAAAAAAATAGAATGTGTTGTACAGATTTGCCCAGAATGCAAAATTAGTTACTAGCTTAAGCCGAGGCATTGCTGCAATCCCATTACAAACTCCTAGGTGGGGGAGGGATTAAAAATATATATATTTTTTTCCTGCTGAACGCTCTCTTCCCTGCCTTAGGAACCTCACTGCCCATCGCTGCTGCTGGCAGGAAGGTTTTGCACCCACCTGCTCTACAGGTTACGAGGCCCAGGTCTGGCTGCACTATGACACATACAGCAGGTATTTCCTACCGTTTGGCTCCTTGGCTTCTAACAGAGATCTCCGATAACGTACTTGTTCCTGCGCTATGAACAGCAGGAAGGCAAGGAGGCTGACTGTAGATTCAGGGTGGCCCTAAACGGTTCTTTAAAAGAAAATGCCTATTTTAAAAGGCTGCACGTGGGACCATGAGGCCTCCCATTCCCACCCCACGCTCCAGCCTGTGCCCCCTTCCCGCACACGTCCTCCAACCTCAGGACAAAGCATGAATGTCACCCGAGCAGATTAAATCCTCGGGCTGCTTTGCCATCACGAGGGCTTGGCCCAGTTTTGAGTCAAGCGGAGCCCCTTCTCCTGAAGGGAGACGGCGCCCTGGGACCTGGCGAGGCCACGAGGGTCCCTGGTGCTGCCGCGGGGCACGCAGCCCCTCGCCTGAGCGGGGCGCGGGGCACGACGCCGGCGAGCACCAATTAGTGCTCCCGCGCTCGAGCTGACTCAGCCTCGGTGGGGAGACGCAAGCTGAGCTCTTCGCGTACCTGCAGTTTTCTGTGCTCTTCTCCTATCCTCTAACCACTACCACGCTTCGCTGTTAAGAGACTTTTTTTTTCTTAATTCCAAATATAGCTATTGCCTCCTTAGCCTCCTGCCTTTTCTTACCTGCTCATCTACTTTTTGTATTGCAGGCTAATGATCTGTCACCTAATATTAAATTATTTGCTCTCCTAATTGCCTATTTTCAAATAATAGATCGTGGGGTAAGGTGGCTACCGTAGCACTTTCCCTGGGTCTTTCAAAAGAACACGTTAGACTGATGCATTAGAAATGAAAGGCTCAAATCCCAAGAGAACTCCAGCCCCATTTATTACTCACAAAAATATTTAACCCACAGTGTTATTTGACGTTTCTGTAGTATTTATTCCTTTGCCCTCTCCTCGGCATCAGCTGCTTTCCAAAGCCTGTGAGGTTTTCTCAGATTCATACCAAACATGCAAACCATACTGAAAATACACAGAATTTTTTTTCCCACTTTCTCAGATTTTTTCTCGCATGCCAATTAAAAATAATAAGAAAGAGAGGAGTGTGGGGTAGGGTTAGTTATGGCTTACACCAGTTTGAGATAGGTCCTCCTCCAAGACTCACGTGCCTCGGAGACAAGACACCCAGGACAGGAAAGTCTCCAAAGCTCCTTGTCAGGTGATGAGGTCCCCCTGCAACAGGCAGGAGGCAGAAGCAGAAGGGCTAATGGCATGCACACAGGTGGGAAGCTACATCTGCCAACAGTGTCCTCCAGCTCACACGGTTATTTTTCCTAGATGGATTTTCCCTTGCATTTTCTTCAACTCTTCCTTGACTCTGCAATCAGTCAAGTACACAAGTGGAGCAGTGAGACGATCTAAGCAGACTAGGTGTGGAAAAAGACATGGAAGAAGTTAACACTGACTGAAGGTCTGAATTGATTAGGGACATTGGGAGTAGCCAGATAAAGCTCCTCTCTACCAGACCTTTCCAACTCAAGAAAAGAAGTCTTATGCACCAACATTCACTAACATCTTCATCCACATTTCACAGACTTGCTGCAGTTCGACAAGGAGAAAGATCAGTTTTGGGGGTCAGAAAAAAAATATGAAACCTTGAATCACCGTGGCACTTACTTTTAAAGGCTTAAAGAAAATTCTATACTGCCAGCTACAGAAAATTTGTAGAATTCGTTAATCAGTTAAGATTTAGGAGAATCCTGAAAATTATTAATAAGCTGTGGGACAGTAGGAACTCTGGGAAGATTTCGGTTACATCTAATGTTTAGCCAAAAAGCAGGAAAATAAAATAGGGAAAAAAAGAACAGCTAGACATTGAGCCTACATTGATCTTTAACACAAAACCTTGAGGATTAAAAGTAAACAAATACCAAATAATATTTGCACAGATTGAATTACTCTAAAAGGAAATTTTAATTCTCCTTGTAAATTACAGTTAATTACTAATATTAACAAAATATCTGCATCTGCCAAGATATAAGATAGAGAATGGTCAGATCTGACTTATAGTTTCCAATACCACTGTCAGCCTCTTTGCATGAAGCTGGAGGAGACAGGGGGAGGAATTATGCAAATACACAAATCCTTTAATTACACGTTTGCATACCCAGAAGAAAAAGCTTCCTAATCAAGAAAAGCAATCTACAGTCATCCTTCATGACTTCAATCTTTGAACCACAGGCTCATGCTTATCCCACAGGCCTAGTGAAATTGTTTGGAAAAAAAATATTAAAGACACACATGCTGTTAAGTAATGTCTTGCTCACATGCTCAGACTTGCATTTGCCAACTGACTAAAAATGAAACCAGATAGACCCCAACATCAACACTTTGAACCGTTACCTCCGCAGCTGAAAGAAAAGCACTTCCATCGCGCAGCAAATGTCAAATTTGCCATAGCTACTGAGAGTATACAAAATCAGAGATGTCAGTGGGAAATTAAGTTCCTTTTCTGCCACTTCCAACTCCTATAACTTTTTTCTCTTGGATTTTTTGCCATACATATATTCTACAGTTTGAGGATACTGCTATTAGTAATAATAATTTTTTCCTTCTCAATCAGAGAATAGGTAAAAATACTCCCGAGTGGTTTCCTTTCACTAACTGCAATTAACAGTGTGAAATTTTAAAGAGCTCAGAGAGGTTTGACCATCTCCTGGACTTCCATCCCAAAGGAGCCGACCAAGCAGCGACTCCCCGGCCACCGCTCCGGATCTGGCCCTGGGCACGTCACAGCCCCGCGCTTGCCAAGGGGGGACGATTAGTAACACACGGAGGAGGCCACTGCTCCCAGCCACGACTTCTGCAACAGTTTTTCTGGTCCTTTCATCCTTCTCCTGTGAGCCAAAGCCCGTTGTGTCAGATGTAATAGTGCTTTTACTGCTGTGGAGAATAATAAGAGAGATGCCATTAGTCTTTAATTTAAGGTTTACGACATAGAAAATTTTAATAGGAGTTAAATTAACTATTGGCATTTATCACAATAATTTGTTCTTCAGCCTCTGACCCTGTAAGACAAGAGCAGGGTAATAAAGGCTCTGGGACACGACTGACCCGGAGGGAAGCAGCAGGTCACAGATGCACGTAAGCAGCCTGCATAACACAAGGCTTCTTGTTTTAGGGACAAAGAAAATCCCGTGAAAACTATTTTACCTTTGAGATGTGTTCACACACAGCAGTCACATCAGCTTTCACAACCACCCACTTTCAAGTGTATGCAAAATTAGGTTCTGGAGAGCATTTTTATGATGTTTCAGCTGGGAAGAATGCTTAAATTGCCACTGAATATCACAGCATAGAAAACAACAGCCAACATAACATCCTCAAAATGCATACCCTTAAAAGCTTTAAAGGTGATTTGCAGGCATAACCTCAGCTCCAAAGTACTTCAGCATTTATGAAGTAATTATTTTTTCAAACAAGATAATGAAAAGGAGATGTGAGACAGTAAGGTCTCTAACTCTGACTTAATGGTTTCTTCGGTGTGAATTGTGAAAGCTTGTGGAGTATTGCAGCTTTCCTTTCCAAATCGTATTTAATAACTCATTGCAGGCAATCAGATCTACATTCATGCAATGTAGTTTCATCGGCTTTCCCATCATGGTCTATCTCAGCGAGCAATTGTAAGTGCTTTCTTGATATTAATACAGAGATAATACTGCATGACATACAGGCATGTCACTGCTAAAATTCCAGACTCTAGAATTTTCTAATTAAAATGATAGTCTCAACGTGGCAGAACTTGTCTTCCCCAAAAGGAAAAATGTGCTAATAGCTAAGCCTCCTCTTACCATACAACCCTGCAGCCTTGCAGGAAGCCTCATCAACAGCAGCACTGGCCTACAGAGGACTTTCCTGCAGGATTCGTGCCCAAAACTGCTGTGCAAAAGTATGGCTTGATTGGAGCCATTATCTCAAATTGGCTTTAATGTGATAAGCTGGGATGACTATTAAGTGTCAAGCCAAGTGTCAGCCGAGGGTTTCACAAGAACATGCTCCCAAAGAATGGAGGCGAGAGAGACAGGTTTCAGCATTATATCCTGTGCTTAGGCACTGAGCAGTAGGCAGTACTTATTTAAATGTCTTTTTTGCTAATTGTACAATCATGTGGAGAGGGTGGAATTATAAGCTTAATCATGTAGGCCTTAATTAGCCCCGTTTCTATTGATTTTAAGAGGTGTTTTGCCTATTTAAGGATGCAAGTCTCAGATATTTCTTCCTGAACCCAGCAGTTGATCATTATTTTTCCCTTGAAGCCTGATTAATAGCTCATATACTGTAACTTTTTCCTGGCTTGTGTAACTGAGTGCCTTTTCATGTGTGTCTCGTCGTTTTTATTATCTAACTGAGCTACCGGCAATGCTATCATTCTGCCTCGGCAATTTCTATAGATTAAATAAAAGCTGCATGAAAGTGTGTTTATCTCCTTTAAATTTGTTGCTTTCTAATTTCAGTGTCTCTTTGTTCTTTTGTTATGAGAAAGAGTGAAAGCAAACATTTGATTGAGCTTCTTGGTACTGCCTGATGTTTTACACACCACAAATATCTCTTACTGTCTCCTCCTTCCCTAACCAGGTCAGGCAAGCCTTGCAAATACTTCTTTGCTGGATAGCCCCTACATCTTCAATAGTTTCTATTGCCCTCCCAGATCTCTTCCATTTCTGCCACGTCATGCTACAATGCAACTAAAATTGCACGTGGCATTTGAGTTTAGGAGAAAGATATACCCTCTGTTTACATAGTGTCACTTACATATTTCCTACGTAATTCTGCATTGCTCCCTTAATATCATCCATTACTTCATTTGTTTGGATTGCTACCACAAACCTTGTCATTGCCGCTACTGATCTGGCCCCAGGGTCCGCAGGCCCCGGTGCCACTCTTCCACAAGTCAGCCTATTTCAGTGCATTTGGTCCAGGGGCGAAAACCTAACAAAAACAACAAAAAAAAGGCAAAACAAAACAAACAACAACAAACACCAAACTGCTGCAAACTGCCTTCTTCAGCTCTTGTTTCCCACCCTCATACAGATGGCCTGTGGTCCTGAATGCAGTGCCTGGACATGACCAAAAGAAAAAAAAAAGAACGAAAGTCTTCACCTTGGCCTGGACACACTGCAAACCAAAGCTCTGCCCCTGCAAACGCTTCTGTGTACCTGTTCATAAGAACCAAGTGAAACCTGTGCCCCACAGCCTGCTAGGCTGAGGGTCATGTTTATTTCTGTTTCACAATTTTCAATTACTTACACTCAGTATGTGGGATCTGGTCTATTTACAACACTTCCTAGTACTGGTTATTTCTGTCATGTGGATACCTATTTCTCTGAACAAATAAGTTACTTTTTTCCACACTAACAAGGCAAAAGTGTTACCTGCAATTACAGTTTCTCTACTATAAATTATTTATAATTTTCAAGAGTCTGTATGCTTTGGAGGGATGAAAAAAAGCACTGTTAACCTAATGAGAAAAGATCCTACAATCATGTCAGTAGTTTTCAGCATAGATAACTACTTTGCCAATACTTTTACATAGTTGTAAAACAGGAAACAACTTTTTACTTTTATTTAGCAGCATTTACTTTGATGTTAAGGGATTTTTCCTTCTTAAGATGCTTTTTTTTATTATTTGTTTGAATCATCTTATTTCACACCATGTGTTAGATAATGCAGAAATATATAGTTTGCCATGTTCAACTGCTCTGCTGTCCTCTGCTGTGTATGTGATGATACACTATTTATATTCAGTGCACAACTGCCCTTAAACCTGCTCCATAGTTGAAGGGATAGCCTTCAAAGGCCAGTGAGGTCCTTCTCTTATCTCTAGCAGGTGGGCTCAGCACTCAACTTGAGGATGGAAATTAAGTCAGCGATACCAAGTGCCCTCTAACCCAACCGCTCGATGAACTGCTTGTCTCGTTTGATACACGCAGACTGGAAGTTCCTCGAAACCGGTAGGTGCTGCTCAAGATGCTGGATGATGTTCTCAGCACTACCACAATAAAACCGTTACTTACAAATATACATTTAAAAGTTCTGGATACTTTTTTTTTTTTTGATTCTTCAAGTGGAAATTGGCTGGAACTTGATGAGAGGGGACGCTCTGGTAGTTTTGCTCATCAGTAACTCAAAAGCAGATGGCCCACTTCCCTTCAGACATGCCATGACACATCTCAAAGATGCCACAACTGAAGAAAACTATACGTTCATCAGCTGGTGACAGATCACTGCAAAAGCAAGGCCTTAGTTACAGAACTCTAACAGGAGATATCACTTGGCCTTACTGCACTTCATTCTCAGAGACCTAAACCCACACGCTGTTTTTAAGGAACACCCTCCACCCCCACCCTTAAAAATAGCAAGCTGAAAATAACAAGAGAAAAAAAGAGGAAGTACAAAGCCACTGACATCATTCCACCATTTCCTCTCATGGCCCTTTCCAACATCTAGTTTTGCAAGACATTTAAAATGCGCGAAAAATTGTTTGGAAACACCATGCATGGGATTAGAATCAAAATAAGTGGTGAAAAATGAAATGGAGAAACCCAAACAGAAGAAAATGCACTTAGGTGGATAGCCTCTTTTACTTCTGCTAGATTGCTTCCAGTCGTGCTTTAGCCTAAGCTACTTGCAGTTTAAAGTTAGGTACATGTTTAAGTCTCTGCTTCTTAAGGCTGAAGATTTCTAGGAGCAAAAGCATCACCGATCCCACAGCAGGCAGGTGAACACAGGCGCACACGCATTATAGACTTAAGGATATTGCACCAAGCAGAGCATTTCTGGCTTTCTTTGAAAAAACTAAAAAAGTGAAGTTAAACCACTTATGAAGAAACTGCTGAAATTCTGGTGAACACTTTTTATTTGGGAAACTAAAGGATGTTGACTAGGCAGGTATGAATTATAACAAAATTTTGTTATAAACAAAATTTATAACAAAACATAAATTGTTAGGTCTCTACTGCTCATTACTGCTTTTCTTGCATGAATCTTTGCAACTGTACTGTCTTCTTTATATATCTGAGAGCGCAATTCTGGGTTTTGTGAATGAGAAGATATGTTGGGATACTCCTGAGAGCAAAAGCAGCCTTTGGGAGCTGCTGTCTATAGCAGCTGTCATCTTCAGTTTTAGTAAAATGCCAATTGCCCTTTGTGGAAACAAACACCCAGTTGCCACCCAGAGCAGAGGTATTGAGGTGATCCAAGCGATCTACCTGGGGCAAGGTCACACGGCGTTGCACTACAACCAAGGACCAAGCAGAGAAGGGGGAGTGAGCAAGCATGACACAGCAAGGACTGTGCAGAGCTCTGCTTAGAGGCCTACAAGTCCAGTGAAATGGGGATGGTGAGCAGGATTAATCAGTTCGAGTCAGCATGAAGCATGCATCTGCGCAGGCTTCACGGGACCCCTGCCCACTGCCACGTTATGTGACACGGGCACGTACCATGACAGAAAGAAGCCGCGCAGAAAGCTGCGCTAGCACCGTTTACACTTGCAGCTTTTGAGGAACCCATCCTACTAATGCAAACATTTCCGAGCAAACACTCTCAGCACGAGAAAATGTTAAAAAAAAAAAAGGGGGGGGGGGGAGGGGCGGGGCGGGCAATAGGAAGAGATAGCTGTGATCATTGAATGCCAGGGAAATGCACCTGGGAAGCTGACAACATATTTTGTAACTAATCCCAATGGAGGAGGTAGCCTGGGTTGCTGAAGGACCTGAAGGACACAGTGGGAATGGGAGTCTCAGGTTCCTCTCTCTTGAAAAGCCAGTTCTCTTCTCTAGCCCAAACAGAATAAATTGGCAGTACTTGTGCAGTAATCACTGCTGTATCAACACCCACATGACAAAATGAGTTAATCTATATTATTCATTTGGGCCAACAGAAATGAAGAGTAACTTACAACCGTACTGTAAGAAAACACTGCCACGCAATCAATGCCTCCTCACTTTGCAATCAATAACTGTGCCGTCCTTCGCTTTTCCCAAGCACCAGGAGACATTTACCCTGTGACAATGTTCTTCCATTTACATCATCTCTTCAGAAACAAGAGAAACGCTCCATTGGCAGGATTTTACCAGTAAATATTGATTTAAGATGAAAAAAAAAAAATTAAACTCCATGCTGACATTACTTAAGCCATCCAACCTAAGCAGAATATTTCTTGAAAAGACTGACTTTAATGAAGAGCTGTACCACAGACAAAGAAAAATGTTTTGTAATGTTAAAGCATATTTGCTGCTAAATAGTCTCTTTGTATAATTAGGACTTGCAAAGTGGCAAAACACAATCCAATTAACTGAGATAGGTTCATGTGATCAACATCAGGCTGGCACTATTGCTCTCCTAGTTCATCACTAGCTTTACTAATTAGGGCATTGCTAAGCAGGGACATCTGACCCTGCCTCAGCCAGTGCAGATTATGGCTTACCCTTCTGAAGCCCGAATCAGCCTCAGCGCTCGCTCCTTCCTCGCTGGTGAACACTTCCCTATCTTGTTTTGGTTCTTTCAAAAGTCATTCAAGCAGTCACCAACCACCATCAAGTAATTAGCACCTTTCTGCTCATGGAGTGAAGGACAAAAAAAAATTGGAAGCAGATAAAACAGTTTTCCAAAGGGATATTTTTCTGCTCACACTCTGAATTCACCGCAATGTTAAAAATCAGCACGGGCTGAGTAGAAAAGTGGCCAGGAAGCAATTTTAAGTTTCAAGTACTGAGAAAAGAAAATGGTCTTTGCTCACCAAACAGCAACCACAAGTGGAAACGTCAAGTGGAACTGGAGTCAAAACCGTTGCTCAACAGCAGCCCAGCGGTGAGAGGAGAGGGGAAACATCGGGAGAGCAGCGGCCGCGAGCCCGGCCTCGGCGGCATCCCCGACCCGCGGCCGCCGCTTACGGCGCCCTGTGCCCTGCCGCAGGCCCTGATCCCCGCGTTGCTCAGGGTGCCACTGCAGCACGCGCTGCCAAGGGCCAGTTATTTTGGCTAAGTGGGAAAAGAGGAGGATGACTCCTGGATACTGTCTTTCCTATTACAGCTTGGTGGTGAAACACCTGCAGAATTCGAGACTTTGGGATGAAGGAAGTACCTGCGACTTTGTGATGAAGACGACCTGCAACCTTGTGACGGCCAAGTAGCAGCAGCTGATAACCAAGCAACTGTCAGGATATTAAGTTATCAAGGGGAAATGTTATCAAATTATATTTTCTCAAAATTAATGCAACACAGTGTATGGTAGGTATCCGAAACAGCTTTACCAAATACAGTACTTGGCAAAAAATATCTCTCATTTGAATCAGTTTTTCCATTTGACATCACCATTCCACTCCACATATTTCAGAGATACGACTGCTACATTATAGGCATGTAAATACTGAATAAAAATTAACTACAGATCTTGGAGGGAAAACCCCAGCAGCCCCATATCAGTTACTACTGAAATGTACCTACGATATTAAAAAGATGTAATGAACGTATTAGCAGAGCAGAGAGAAGCAATGAATTAAACAAATTAGTGAAAAAAATGAAACCCCTAAATACAAAAGAAAACTAATTATGGGATTAGAAAGGATTAAGCGACACAGCCTGTGATGACAGAGAACTTGACTCAATAATCCTTGGGATCCCTCCTGGTCCCACATTTCCAGTGAAGGCACAAAAGGCTCTAGCGATCATTTCAGGAGATGGATTACCTTAATTTGAGGCACTACCTCACTTTGTATGTTACTTGCATGTGTTCTGGTAAAACTAATCTATGCTACTTGACACTATATGCATGATACAATTACCTTAAAAAAGAGTCTTTGTTATTATTGAATATATATTCCATTGTAATTAATGCTACATAAAACAATTTATAGTGTTAGGCATGAAAATACAAATACATCAGTTTTATAAATAACAAGTCTTCAAGTTCAACATTTTGCCATTAAAACATTGCATTTTACTCAGAGAAAAAGCATTTTGTATTGTGCTTACAATGAGCTATAACATATCTATATAAGTGCATATACTTCACAGTGAACTGCACATATCTATATGATAAGTGCAGTTCATTTCATTCAAAACTCATCTTCTCTTTTTGACCTCCCCCTTTCTTTTTCCTTTTTTAAAATAAAACATGAAGTTTGAAAAAGCCTAAAATATTTGCAGCAAAAAAGGGTTGAAAAATGTCATCTTTTCCTATCTTCCTCTTCCCTCTTTCTTCATGGATGTTTTAAACTATTCCAAATAAATCCTGAAAAAAAGGCTGTGCTGGGGTAGCTGCCCACGTGCGTGATCCGTCTAACGGGTAACCTGCAAAACGTCTTCGAGGAGGCAAGTCTTCCACAGGAGCTGCTCAAAAGCACTAGGGACGGTGCCCAGCCATTGGGGCAGCCTGGCTGTGGCCACAAGGAGAGCTAAGACCACCTTTAATTTTCCCACATATCTAACCCAGTACTCAAAGAGAAGCCTTTTTTTTTTTTTTTTTTTTCATACCAGCTCTACCTCTCCCAGAGTGGGAGCCCATCTGCAATGGAAAAAAATAAAAGTAATTCAGAGAGAATCCCTAAAGCAGCATGCGCATCTCAGGATTAGCTACGAGAGCCCAGGATGAGGTGAATTATCATCCTAAGAATTTCCCTAGCTCCGCCGAGGGCCACAGCATCTTCAATCATCACATCGGTGTAATCCCAGCATTGCTGAGCTCCACCACTGGAAAACCACCAGAGTTTTCCACACTGCATCTATCACTTACTTTAAATCATCAAAGATACAATACTAATCTCCAGAAAGTAATAAAGTGAGCTGTCCTGTCATTTTTTTTTATTTAGGCAGCCAGCAGTATTGTGCCATACGATCTTAACAGGGTTTGAAAGTGTCCTCTCAGCAGGCTGCCATCACCATTTTGCTTCATACCCAGAAAGCTGACTGGTATAGTTTATATGGGGTCAGTCACAGCAGCCCGCTCAAGGACTGCCCTTCCATGGACTGAAAGCAGAGAGGAATACAGGCTCTGGCACTGCAGTTTTGCCAGTTTGAATACTATTTAAAAAAAAAAAATAGGCTTTTGTCACATTCTGTTATGTTCCTGAACTGTTGATTTAGTAGTTTCAGAGATTCTTTTGATCAGTGACCCAAAGCATATGCTGAAAACGGAGAGGTAGCTAAAAAATACAGTGAAGTGCTAGAGGCCTTGGAAGTACTAGACAAATATCTTTCCCTACAAAACACATTTTGCCATACAAACTAAGAGATGTGATCTGAAAAGAAATGCTACAGTCAGCACGACGCACCTATTTGCTGAGTTTCTAAGAGCAGCATCAGCATTTCAGCCCCAGAAACTGAGGAAGGAAAAAAAAAAAAAAAAAGACATCATCCAGTTCTACATAAAAGGAGCAAAATTCAGGGGGGTGGAGATACAGTATCTCCTGCAAATAGCTGAGAAGACTAATAACTAATAACCATCTTTAGCTTCCCAAACACTAGAGGGGGAAAAAAATAACACAAAAACAAACAAACAAAAAAACTCCGCACAGTTTTCACTGCTAGTTGCTGGGTAAACCAGAATTTCTGTGGTTTTTGGTTTTGCTTTTTTTTTCCCCCCCCTCTAATCAATAATAAGAAAAACAGAGATTCCTGTAAGACAACACTAACACCTTGTTTTATGTGGCAAAATAAATAGCATACCTGTTCCCAGAATTTAGGAGACCTGAAAATGATTGCAATGAGGACAAAGATCCTGTGATTCATGAAAACTTCTTCGGGAAGGTTTTGACAATAAGAGCAAGCTTTCTTTACCTGATCTTTCAGAAGATCTAATTTTCACAGCTTGACACTAAGCAAGCTCCAGGTGTGTTCCATGCAGAAGCAAGGTTTTCCCTGGGTAAACAAGAGGATTGCACTCCCCTTGGAGGTTTTCATTTGCACAGCCCAACAGTCGCATCCCTGAACCACTGTGCGTTGACTTCTTGTTACTTGGGGGAAATAACCAGCCAAGCACCAGCTGGTTAGTGGTAACGCCAGCATGGCTGATACCAGCTGATACAAATCAGGGAAAGACAAAAGAGGAATCTCATTATATCTGCAGCAAGAACTAGAAGAATTGCTATTGGGGTGACATGCACAACCCCTGTAACCTCAATTCATGGAGCAAGGTTAGAGATTAAAGACATAATTTTGCCTATGCTTGGAAAAAAAAAAAATCCAGGATTATTCTATCAATATTGTGAGTTTCAGGCTTTTCCGCTTTGCACAACTTAACTTTGTTACTCAGAGTGAAATGACAACTTTCTTTTTTAAAAAACATATATATTCCAAGATAGAAAAACAACTTGGTGTTGTTCAAAAATAAAGTTTTTATAGCAACACAGAAATAGTAAATGAAATACTGTAAGAAACACCAGCTTCAGTATCCACAACATTATTTTCACGACATTGTCCATCACACACTCAGTTTGCATAGAAGTCACTTGAATAGGAAAGCAGTACTGAGTAGGAGTGAATGAAAGGAACCATGCCAAGAGACCTCACTTCTGTGCTTTCCAGGACACTGGCCTTATGTGATGCTCCAAACACGAACATTTAACCATTCAATGCCTGATGAAGTAATTTGCCACTACTAAGCACTTGGAAACGTAGCTCTTCCATATACACTTTATTTATCCCACATTCATTGATGACAGATTAGTTTTGGGTTTATTTTGCTTTTTAACATGAAAAAAACAGCAGGAAGAGTTAGAGATCATGGAATGGAACAATCACTAGAATTAATAACATGTTCCCATATGTTTTTAAGTTTCACATTGAAGTTCAGTTTAACACTCTGCTTAAAAACCCATTAAGGCTTTGCAACATTTTATTCCAGTTACTCTAAGGAGGAAGAAGAAGCACTGAACCTTCCAAAAGGCTTTTAACTTTGAACACCTATAGGACTGTACATTTTTAAGAAGCATGCTCCCTTGAAGCTTCATTTTTCAAAGAAAAAAAAGTACCATATGGCCTGTTACAATACACAGAAAATGCAGAATAAACCAAGTATGGTAACTGCCAGCTATGGTATTTCAGAAATTAGGATGCAAATGTTTGCTTCCAAACACTTTTCAAGTTAATACTGTAGAGCAGAAGGAAAGTACTATGAAGTGCACTTGTTGAACCCATTGTGTCAGCTAACAAGTTTGTAAATCTTTATAAATTTGCAAGTGAAAAATGAATATGTAGTTTACATTTGATGTTGGCAGAATTCCAGGTGCTATTAACCAGTCAACACTTGCGGAGAGTGGGGGGGGCCCACACAGAATAAATCATCCCCAGATTTGCATTGTGTAAAAGAAGACTTAGTAACAGTTTGTATGCACAAGTACAATCTGGTTTTCCTTGTGTAATAAATTCTCCTTATCTCTAAATAGGGGACAGTGTTCTCTAAACATTTTACTAAAAGAAATGAATTTTAGGAGATAAGGCTCAGAAAATTTTAGGCTGGTTTGATCGCTTAGAACAGAATGGGCAGTAATTGGTAGTCTGCTCCCCCAGGTCACAGCAGCTTGAATTTTACCAGTTTCCACAAGATGAGCATCCAGCCTTTCTTTTGCAAAACTTGTCAAGCTTACTCTGCTCAAGATAACCTACAGAGAACAGTTGTACTGTGTAACATGACTGTTACACTCGCCACACCAAATACCTATAAAAAGAGACAACTAGATATACCACCCGGCAACAAAAGTCTCTAGATGTCTTCCCAGCATGTTGCAAAATGAGGCTGTGTGCACGAGTCTGTCACAGGGCCAAATTCTGTCAAACAGCTGGCACAAGTGCTGCTGTCAAGCTAGGGTTAATACGCTCATGTCAGGCTATCTTGGAGTAGTACCCAAACACTCAGAAATGTAACGGGATTGTTGAGCTTCACGACATCTCCCTTCATTTGTTCATCTCCAAAATGAAGCAAAGGGTCAAAGAAGAATTTTCCAACACTTCTGTTAGCAAAGGATGCTAATGCTTATATGATCTCTCTAAAGGATTGTAAGATAAATGTACAGCCAGAGGCTTCTCTACCAGCCTTGCCTCCATTTCTAAAGCGTGCCAAGACTGTGAATCACCTTGCAGCTCGCAGAGCCCTCGTGATCCCGTTCACTCACCGTACTGCCACGTGAACCGAGTGTATTTACACATATTTCATAAAGATCCCAGAATTACCACACCACATTAAAGACAGCATCAACTCGCAAAGCAAAAACAAATTCAGCAGAGGTCAGAGAAGGGAGGGGGTGAACCTCTCCTCCCACCACCTCCACTAAGCACCAAGACCACATCTGCCCCAGCGATGGGCACGAACGTGCAACAACTCCTCTGTAGCTGCCTTTGCGGCGTGATCTTCTCACGGCTGCTCAGCAGGATGTTCTTTAGTACATTTTGCAATATATTCTCATTTCTACATCCCTTAAAATCTAGATAGAAGCAGTGATTTTAATAAACGGTGCATATGTATCTCAGGTAATGGGTTATGGTTCTCTTTAACCCGTATTTTTTAATTTCTAAAGACAGGAGAGAAAGGTACAGTGGTAGGGCAAACTTGATTGCCAGGCAGTAAAAAAATCATTGTCCTCAATGTGACAAAAATTTCACACACTTAAAAAAAGTAGAAAAAGATAGCTAAATTCTAAGCAAAAATAGGCAAAAGGAAAGCGACTGCATACTACTAACCATAGCTATTAGCTATAATAAACATTTTGCCTATTCAGTATATAGTGTGTGTGTTCATTCGTGTGTATGGTCATAATTCTTCATATAAAGAAATTACAGTGCTAGTGGCCTAGAGAGCTCTATGTTCCCCAGGCAGAGTTTTTTCCAACAGCTTCCAATATTGTTCCACCTCAAAATACCATCGTTATAATGGACTTCAAGTACTTCTAAATTTTTAAGGAAAGCGGATGATTCAAAGTCCAACTTATACTTTTCTGCTGTTGAACAATGGTTTTAAGAGAATGCAGCACTTCCTTACGAGCTGCCAGCAACAAAATGATGAAAATGAGAAATTCTTACTTGCTACAGATAAACTATTTCTTAAAAGCAATGCAGAGCTCAGAGAATTAGAAGTGCATTCCAAGAGTCAGTGAAGCTCTTAAGTGACTGCTCTCAAGGTCACTCATATTTGGCTCTGTGCCTCCGAAGGTTATCTGAGAAATGCTGAGAAGATTGCTTTAGAAGTATATAATTAAGTGATAATATCATTGCCCCTGTGTTCTGCAAAGCAGTAATCCAATTCACCTGTGATAAACTACTTGTTCTGCAGCCTCATAACTCAGCCACTGAACATTCAATTATTCTATCGTAAAACAAATGGGCAACAATATTATTATTATAATTCCACAGGCAAAAATGTTAAACTTGCTAAGTGAAAACAACTAATTGCCTTTCACATCATGTAAAAAAAAGCTAGCAGTATGTCATTTCAGTAAGGCATCTTATAAATGGATGGTAGCCCCAGAAAAAAAATGTATATATGTATAGTTACAATATTGAGTAGATCATAATAGCAAGTAATAAATATTGTCACTTTTTAGCACTTTTTTCACTTTTCCTCCAGCTGAAATTGGGCCACTCAGAAGCCAATCTCACAGCAGCTTTTCTACTTCCCTCAGAGCAGCTCATTTAACTCCAAGCCTAAGCAAAAGTACATAGCTAGGGCTCAAGGTTATGGCTATATTGCCTCAACTTCACCTTTCTAAACAAAAATACAATACCCTGACACAACCTACAACAGAGTTAAAGCAAATGGATTGTAATTGGAGCAGGCAAATCTCCTTCAAAGCAACTTCCACAACAGATTTTCCCAGAATTACATGAGGACAATATTCAACTTGGGACATTCCACATCACTTTCTGAACTTGCCATTGCACATTTGGCCTTCACCATCCATGAAGTGGGCTTTGAAAAACTCCTGCCTGCCCATCAGCCATGCCAACCATTGCAACCTTTTGTGGGGCCATCTACTACACTGAATCAAGGAATCAAGCTAGTTTAAAAACAACCTTTCTGGTATGGTCTTCGTTAATATGCTGGTCTGGATCTCCACAGATGGACAAATAACTGTGTGTGTGCAGAAGTGGCAGCAGGGCACAAGTGCTCCCAGATAGGGGGCAAGTAAAAATGCACACACACAGTAAATAAAATACACAAATACATAAATCCACATTTCTGTTGCCTTTCTTTCAAGATGCTGGGGAGCTACGTAATAACTTTTTGTCACAACACTCATCTTGTAAGAAATGAAAAAAAGAAAAAAAAAAAAAAAAACACCTCAGTGAAATTAAGTAAATATTCAGAACAATGTTTATCAAGCCTTAAACATTTGGTGGAAGAAAAGCTGTCTAAGAAGCTAGGCACTAGAATTTTGCACAGAAAATATAATAATAATAATAATAGTGTTTGAGAAATTCTAGAGTAAAGTAGATAATTATTTGAGCAGGAAAATCCTGCCAAAATGAGACAATGTCACTTTCAAAGATGGTTTTCACCTATAAATTTGGATATTGTGTATTTGCTGAGAAGTTTGAATAAAGAGTGGCAGCACTAAAAAAAAAAAAAAAAACTTAAACAACTGTCTATATAAGATAACATTGACTTTGTAGAATGATATGAACAATACTAACCTTGAATTCTTATTGCAGACACAGATCTAGAAATAAAAAGTGCCTCCATGTGTTCTGAAGAACAGGAAATATTTGTATGAAATACAGGCTGTAAAGGAAAATGATATAAAAGCATGTTAGAAAAATAAGAATGTTTGAACATATTTATATCTGTTCTTTATAGCTGGAAATAAAATGGAAACTGTTGTATACCTTCATGAATTCACATGGAAAAGCATACTAAGCCCCTAAGCTCTGCCCTTCGTTCAGTGATATTTAAATAATGATTCACTGTTATGACTGATAAAGGTCACAGTATGCCTGTCTCCAGGGCTCACCTAGTCTTTTAAAGCTTTGTCACCGTAGCACATTTTTTAATCATCACAGATTTATGTGTGGACAGCCACAAATTCAATACAAGCCAGCAAAACCTCTTTTTTTATTTTATTTCTAACCACTGACACCATCTCCTTAAAAAAAAGTACCCAAGGCCTCAGCTAACAGACAGCCGTCACCAAAACAGTATCGTAGGCACCAGGTCTCGTCCCTCTTGCCACACTCCGCAGTCTTGCTTTCCCTTCACCGAAGGAAGCGCAGCCGCCGGCTGCGACTGGAAGGCGCCGTGACCACTTTCCAGCCCCCTTGCCCAAGCTTTCTTCTCCAGGAGACCATGGCAGGGCAGGGGAGAGGTGGGACATGGCCAAGGCACACATCAGGCACGTGGGCATTTGGAAGCAACTCTCCAGTCCCCCCGCGTCAGCGACAGCGCCCGTTATTTGTGATAGCGCCCAGCTATACTCCAGGCTTAATCCTACGCTCCCCACAGCTCCACAATTTCAAACTCCACTACGCAGGTGAGTGCAGCCAGCAGCCCACCCCACCACCCTGCGGCACGACACAAGATTCACAGTGCGATTTCAAATACACTCACTCACACACACATCTACAAGCAAATAGGCTTCACTTCAGGAAAAAAATGGGGATGAAGAGAGCACAAGGCTGGCTGCAGGGAAGAAAGGAGCGGAAAAGCTCATGAAGATGTCCCCAGGAGGGAGGCAAGGCAAGGGCTGTGACAGGGATGATCAGCAGCTTCAAAGGGGAACTCTCTGAAGCTGCCCTGCCACAAGAGAAGGTCACGCAAGGAGCCGCCAGGAACCAGCCCAGCAATTTTCCCTTTCATACCTAGCAGGGGGGCCAGCCCCACCGCGCTCCTCGCTGCTGACACGTCGGGCGAGCCGGACAATGCGACCTTTCAAGTGCACAGCAAGGAAGAGGAAAGAGATGCCAAGGATGATGTTGACCCACCTCAGGGAGCCTGGAGCTCTCAGAAACACAGCAGGGCTGCAACCACACAAGTCACAAGGAGCGCTGAGGAAACGGGCTGACTTCCAGAGACGACCATTTTTCCTCACTTTGATGCCCCTTCTCATTTGAAAATGGCAATTCATCCTGACTTCTGATGTCTTTGATTTTAACTTCACAAATATGAAATAACTATAACTCGATAAAATCAGGGCCATTAGACATTATTTTAATTGTAAGCTTTTGGAAAGTCTTTGCAGCACAAAGCATTTCACAAGCAAAGGGGAGAAAAAAAAAAAAAAAAAATGAGTGACTCACTATTCTATCCTAAAAAAAGTACATGAGAAGAAACCCACATCCATTTGCAAGGATTTGTATGCCTACTGACAGGAGAGAATGAAGCAAGCAAGCAATGATCTGTGTGATTTACCCACTGCAAAAATCATGGGCTGCAAGAACACTAAGGAAGGGAAAACACACACGAAAAAAACACCATCTTCTTTAGGGTTCCTAGTTTGTTCATTGCAATTCAGGATTGGACTAAGAAGTGTCCTGTGATGTACTGCCTTGTAAGGTGTGAACAGGGACTCTGAGTTATCTACCCAACTGCTACAACCATCAATTGCAAGGCAACACATAAGCTACATAAACATCCTAGTGCTGCTGCACCCCTGGATCCTATTTGCACCGTTACCAAGTTACAAAACGTGAAGCAGCACAGTTTGCAGTGCAGACCTTATGTGAGCAGAGTAAACCCGATCACTTCTGGAGCACTGAAAGAGGAAAGTACCCACCACAAGTGAGCATGCAGCATTACATGAGTAACTGGAAGTTACAGGATGCCGCAGATAACACATGAAACCATTGCGCAGTGAATATTCATAGTAGTAAATAATAAATACCATTTAAAAGTCAGCATGCTTTGTCTCTTGAGGAAAGTCTAAAGGAAATCTGTACCTCTCTGTAAGGCTGCATAAATAATAACTTACAATTGCATACACATATCTGCTTGTGGATATAAGAGCTATGTCTTCATTTTCTACTGAAGAAAAATTCGTATCACCACGACACTTAAAAGTGTATTGGCTCCTCTGTCCTTTCTTTGAAGTTTCTAGTCTGACAGGGCATCAAAGGACGCTATATATATAT
>JAUBNY010001085.1:1819110-1831817 GCA_032275445.1 Crypturellus soui | reverse complement strand
TTAGGACTTCTCAATAATTTTCCCAGCCAGCGGCCCCCAGGTCCCAGAAGGGGCCTCCAAGGCACCTTCTTTCTGCCCGTTTTCTCATGGAAACCAGTGCAGCAGCTGCACATTGCACAAGCTGAATCGAGTCCTTCATTCTGCAAGGGAACACGGTCAGCAGCAAACACTTTCCTCATCGATTTCATCTCGCCCGCACTTTTTCATTTGCTATAAAACAAGGGCAGTTGCATGTTCCAGCCCCGGAGAACATTATGCTGCCACAGAGATATGAGAGCCAGCTAGAAGCTGCGCGGGTCCCTCGACACGCGGAGCCTTCTCTCTGCTCAAAACAAACAAGCCGAGTAAGATTGAGCTGCTTTTATCTGCTCCCTGGCACAAAAAGTGATGCGAGATTATCGCTTCAGAGCCCTCTTCCTGCCAGCTTTATCTGAACTCTAGCACTATTTGCTTACACATGGTGCAGTGCTCGAGAACGACTGCATGAAAAATGATTTAATGTGCAAGCATTATTAATAGTATCTGGAGGAGGCTGTTCTTGCCTTAAAGAGGAGTTAAATGCATGTTGGACTCTCTGGGGAATTCTGATCTTATTCCAGCAAAACATCTTACGAGGTTGAAGCTTCTCATATGCTTAAAACTGAGTGTATGCTGCAGCTTTAAATAGCACCACATATGCTTATAATTAACTCTCTGTGGCTATTTTTGATTATTGGATTTTTGTGAAGGCTGCAGGAGGCTTGACAGACTTGTCACAGGCTGCAGTCACTCAAGAGAGAAATAAGGCAGCCCATATCAGTGACATTTAAGACTATTTAGGTCTGCTAACAGCAGAAACTCAAGCAACAGGAGAAGACAATTTTACAGTGCCTGCCTAATGAAACAAGGAACAGCCTTGGCGGCGAGCAGAACCAGCCAGGGAGGCACCTTGCTGGGGCTGGATGCTCCCCGGCCTCGGGCTTCCACGCGTTCCCCTCGCTGGTGCCCTCCGAAGGGATCTGTCCTCTCCCGTGCAAGGGCCGCGCGCGCAGCACCGCGCTGACAAGGTGCAGGGCCCTGGGCTCACGCAGGGGCGCTCTGCAGCTGCAGCCCCTCAGGAGCGCAGGCCTTCTGCTCGGCCTCGCTGGCCAGGAACCAGAAACACGTGAAGGCAGGGACATAGCACAAGGTCACAGACCTGCTCCACAACGTGTCCCCTGCCAGCACGACGACCTCCCAGCTACCTGGAACTGGGACAGTTTTCCCCACAGGACCATACTTTACTTGCCAGAAGAACAAGAACTTGCCGCACCTTCTCTCCTACGCTGCGTGGTGGGAGCACCTCTCCCTATTTTATAACGTGATGACTCGCAGAAAGCCATGCGAGCTTTCCATGCAGGCATCTGGCTTAAAAATAAGCCATTTGGTTCAAACAAGTTCTCTTGACCAAAATGATTCCAGTTTTGTTCACACACACTTCTCCGTCATTTGTATGGGAAGAGGGATCAGCAGACATGGAAGGTCAGTGGGTGCACCTGGTCTCGAAGGAGGGTTTTTAAGGGAAAAGAGCTATTACTGTTATTTGTGGAAAATTTAAGTTAAAAAAAAAAAAAAAAAGGATTATTAAAGGATTATTGAAAGTAACAAGCATGTATACTTTTGCCTTGACACATCTGAGATGAAATTAGTATTTTACTGGTAAAAATATACCCAGAAAGTCCAAATAAGTGCAAAAGCCATACAGGATGTCCATCATTTTATTCCTCACTCCCCGAAGTCTACTTGCTAGCACGGATAAATACTAACACAGATAAACACTAACACGGATAAATACTAACATACCCTTCACCCAGCAAAACCAGACGTCTGTAGGTCCTGGTGCTCTCGAGCACAGAAAGAACCTTTCAGTTTATAGGGCCAGGACAGAAGAAATGGTACCATGGTGGGAACTGGCAAAGTTGATTCTTCTTCCCTGGAGAAAAGTTTATTTTCAAGTGCTCTAGCACACATACACACTTGAGAATTGAGAAAAGAGTTAAAATAAATACAGTCCGACTGGAAAACAAAACTAAAAACTTTGGATTCACGGGAAAAAATGCATTTAACTTATATAGAAACATGGCCATGCATGAACCTCTTAAAAGCTCCTTTTTGGAGCCTCTTTTGGTCCTTGTAGGCCTTTTAACAGGGCTCCATCTCACATTAATATCAAATCTAACAGCTTTGTTGTTTAAGAACAGCTTTGTGGTGCCAACCACACTGAAGAGTCCAGTTCTCCAAGGAAAAAGACATCTTAATGAGCAGTCAGCTCTGCGCTCCCTCTCAGTGACATGCAGAAAAGAAAACCCTCACTTTTAATAACAGTACTTCCTTTCATGCAAGCATAGCGGATGATTTCAAAGGATAAATAATTCACGGCCTTCCAAGCTCCGAGAATAAATTTGTTCTTTTTCCGTTTTGCTTTCCTTCAGGATATGGCATCTTCAGGAAGCAGACCCCTCCTCGCCGCATGGAAGCAGAGCACGTGCTGCGTTTCCCTCCCCGATGCACCCAGACTGCAGGACCAACAGGCAAGCGCCGAGCGGCTTCTCCCACCCGGCAGAGCCCGTGCGGACGGGCGGCCTCTCGGCGCGTCCCACCTCACAGCACCAGCAGCAGCAACGCGGCACAACGCGGAGCTGGGGGCACTGGGGCGCCCTCAGGGCCGTTGCGCACGCGGACAACCCCCCAGTGAGGCATCAGGCTAAGGAAGCTCAGTCACAGCAGCGGATGGTGACCCAGAGCCCTGTCTCCCTTCTTTTAAGCTCCATCTCTCCATGCTAAGGGCTCCCACAGCGCCCGGAGCCACAGCGCTGCCAGCAGCCGCGGGACTCCACACGGAAACAGCTCCGCGGGACCCGCAGCAAGACTCCCTAACGACGATTTTACGCAACGTATCCCTCTTTGGGAGGCTCCGAGTGCATTAAAATGACTGATGTACTGACCAAAGAGGGAGTAGGGTTATTTGAAACTTACAGCTGCTAAGTGCAAAGTAATGCAGCAAGTAGAGGGGGAAAATAATTTAAAAAAAATCACTATGCAAGGGGTAAGCCATTAATCTGCACCTCAGTGGATGAATTATTTCCAGCAATATTGGTGTAAGAAGGCATGAAAAAAAAAAAAAAAATCACTGCCCACCTTTCTCTTTAATGACTGTTATTGTCAGCACTGCTAATTCATTTAAGAGCCCACTGGAATGATTAGGAAACACAAGATAAGAGGGTGGGCTGTACTTGTGGAGACCGTATAACCCAGCTTGCTGCTCCTAGGCCAAACATATCAAATAGTGCAGTGGTATCCACAAAACTGCAGCTTCCACAAGGAAAGGAAAAAAAAAAAAAAAAAAGGAAAGAAAGAAAGAAAGAAAAAAGAAGCAGGGGAAGAGGAGCTGGTACAAACAGTTCTGCACCTAAATAATTTCTCACTTTTTCAGCCCTGCTCCTTTCCTAGGAGAATAGGGAGGCCATCAAGGTGCACAGCCTCCCATATTGCTCACTAAAGACCATCTCACTACTCAAGAACAGAGTTGGCACCCAAACTGCCTGTTTAAATTCATTCACCTCATTCTAAACCTGCACTATGTGCAACAATTCAAAGACACTGGGTTTTCAACACCTTACATCCAATCCCCAAAGATACAGTAAAAAATCCTGGAGCTGTATAATGTTCTTTTCCCTCAGAAATCAAAAAGAAACAAAAAACCTCAAGTATGACTTTTTTAGTCAATATTATATGTGTGTAAGCAATTTGGCACATTCATTTAATTAAAACCTAAAGAAGTTACTTCAAAGAAATTCAATCAAATTATCGTTTCTTCCCCAAGCAAGGCCCTTAAAATCCGCTGGAATGGGAGCTACCCAGCACAGCCCTGGCCATGAAGCCTCTAGGCTTTGCTTCTCCCAGCAGAGTTTTAATGTGTGTCCTTAACGCGGTGCGCACATGCTGACGCGTGAGGGAGCAAGCAGGCTCCCCATCCTCACCTGCAGCCCATTCCTCCCAATGGGTCTGCACAAAGTGAGCCACTCCACTCTTCTTCACCACGCGACAAACCTCCCAGCCCCTGTCTCGGCTCAGGGCGCCCTCCGGACCCAGCAGAGTTGTCCCAGGTGAGAACATAAGGTACAGGGCAACTTCACGCTGCTGGAGAGACAGAGTCCAGGCTGTGTACTCGCAGCCGTAGCAGAGCTGCGCCGCGTGCAAGGCTTGGCTCCCTACCCCGAACACCGCGATGGATCTGACCCGGGCCGAGGAGCGCAGCAATTCATGAGAAATTAATTTCAGCAGATAACGGGAAAGACCTTTCGCTTCCCGGAGCACACGAGCTTTGTTAGGGCACCAGAGTGCAGCTAATTAAAGCAATTTCTTCCTCTTCTAGGACTGAATGTATCGAGCATGAAAAGTGGTTGGGAGAAAAGAAGTTTCCAAGCAGATATCAATTTCAGTCGCTTAACACAAATTTCTGCCCCACATTCAAATTCTGCAACCAATAAAGCACCTGGAAAATCAGCACTAGAGAGCACACCTGTGCCACTCGCCACACACGCAAAGGGCCACCAGCAGCAACTAGGTCAGCATCCCGGCCAGGGGTCTGGGGACGTGCAGCAGCTCGCTCCAGCCTCCCAGGCGAGCGGCCGCCGTCACACGTGCAGTGAGGGTGACATCCCGACTTGCACCGTGCGTGCCGCGGGGCCCGGCAACATGCACACCACGAGTCCTGCCACTGCACAGCTCCAACCTCTTTCACAAATACAAAGCAGACATGGTGCATTTGACACACCAATGTAGTGACTTCATTGCATGTTTTTGCTCAGGGCTCCTCAAAAGAAAATATACCAAGTTTCGCATACAGCTGTCCAGTTTCTCCAATCTGATGCTTTAAGTCTTTCAAGATCTCAATTTCTCTCCTAAGCCACTTCTGCCCAAGCCTCCAGCACTTCCCTATCAGAGGAAGGCAGCTACAACAGCGTGAGGTAGCCAGGTCCCAGCTGCCGAAGGTCTCCTCAGATCTTCCCTTGTGTAGAAATCCCTTCAAGTATTGTCTGAAGAAGAAAAAGTCTTTTCAGGTTAAGTGCTCCTTCTATTGAATTAGTTTAGGGCTTTGCTCTCAAAAGGCACTCAGGCTTCAGAAGCAAGCGGCTGTGAAAGAGCGCGTCCACTTCTTTGCCTGCTGTCCAATTACAGAGCAAGTCAGTCCCCACCTCAGCCACATTTGCAGAAACCTGAGCCTGCTCCATTATTAATATCACTGATTTGCTTCCTTTGTACATATGCTAACTTTTTTTTTTTTCTGGTTGAAATGACAAAACAGAGCAAGCTTTAAGATGGCAGCTTTGAAATGCGCTGGATTAAGCAAACAAACCAGCAAACACGAATTTATCCGCAGAGCTCTAGCCAGAGATTGTAGGACTTCAGAAGGTGTTTATATATTATAGGTTTTCTGGATCTGGATCTGACTCTGGGCCTTATCTGAAGCTAGATGAAACCTGCCCTGTGCTTGCTGCCCATGGCAGGATTTCACTGATAACTTAACCATTTCCAAGATCAAGTCAAATCTGGAAAGCAACTGATTCCATGAGAATAATCAAATAAGGAAAACACAAGGACTTTCTGAACAGCCTTGAAGAAGCTGGAGCCCTTTCTTTGAAACGTATTAAAAATAGTTCTGAAAACACTCAGACCAAAGAAAATAATTTAGAGCATTTTTCTTAACCTGTAAGAGCCTGTTAGTGTTGGTCTTGGATCTAATCAGTTGGACACAAAACAGCAAGGAAAGCAAAATATTTCAATTTTCAAAGTTATTATTCACCCTCTGTAAATTACCTGCTCTCACGTGTCATTAAAAAAAAAAACCCTACAGAAAGAGAATAGCAAAACTGAATCTTGATAAGCAACTTAGACAGTTTTTATAGAGATCTTCTGGGGATGGAGTTGAGTTGTAAGGAATAGAAGCAGGTCTAAAAATAAACATCCTTCAGAACCTTCTTCATGTTCAGACCAATCCATCAACTTCAGTGAAAACTGGACCTGCGAGAACCCCCGCTTGCTTCTCCCCTGCATATTCCTTACAAGGATCTGTAATTAAAGCAGGAGAGAAGCAGCTTTACATGCCTTCCTTTGAAGCATGCTATTACCACATTTAAGGGAGAACAGAGAGAATTCATGCCCCCGAGCAAAAAACACAAACACAACAAGGGTTATTTAATGACTATGTGTTTAAGCTTCCTTCTAAAAGAGGCATTTTGCATTGTGGCTGTTTTGTGGACCGCAGCACCTGGCCATTAGATGTTACTGCAGGCTCCAGGCGGGTTTCCAAAGTATACCTCAGCTGGGTAAAAAGTGCAAGCCTGATTTATAGGCTATAAATGAAGCCAAAAAGCGGGCAGCTTGATTTTGATGATGCTCATAATAGCAGAAGCTAAGACGACTCACTAGCTTGTCCCCCAAGCGCTTGCACACAACAGGGCAATGAGTCACTGCCCAAACAAAACGACTTCTCAAAAGAGCGAAATTTGCCCCAGAAGGAAGAGGAAAAGCAGCAGTACAGGGGAAAAGCCGCACTCGTGGGGCATGGGGATCATGGAGGGTGCGACTCCTCTGCCCTCGAGCGGGACACGAGCGAGGTCGCTGCAGAGCTCGCGCGCTGCGATGCGCCCGGGGCCACGAGCGCTGCCTTGTGCTCGCTGCTGGCGCTTGCTGCTGGAAAATTTTCTGCCTTAATCTCTGGGCCCACCTCACTGAGTAAAAATGGAGCCCTTAAAGACAACAAGGACTGAAACTACAGGTTACATTAGCCAAAATCCTGCTAAATGCTTGCACACCACAGGTCACTCCTCTTGCCTTTATTCACACCACCCGAGAATTTCCATTTTTGTTTGCATTACGCTTTTACACCTATGGCTCTGATATACTTGGTAGCAAGCTTGTGATTTCACAATTATCCCCAGAGCTGAAGGCTAAGGAATCAAAGCGGGGGCTCCAAGGTCAGGTTTTCATTGGAATTTACACAGGAGGGGAAGAACTGTGAAGAATGCTCTTAGTAAGGCAAAGTGCTGTCAGGAACCAAGACTGATAGCTTAAAACCAAATAAAGTTTTTTTTTTTTTTTTTTTTCCCCCCCCAAGTTTTCATATTTCAATGTGAAAGTTATTTCAACACAAGCATTTTCAGGAGAAATAAGGAAACAAAGGGAGCTGAACTGGGAAAAGCAGTATGTAAGAGAAAGCAGATTAAAAAATACTCTATTCAGTTAGCCATGTAGCACTTGCAGATGCTGGAGGAAGAGGGCGAGAAGAAAAACAAACACACACAAAAAACCACACAACACACACCGCACCTGAAACACACAGGAAAAGCCCAGCTAAAAGTGAGAGATGCAGCTCCTTGTACATGGCTGTCTGGAACTGCCCAAGCACTCCAGAACGGTGCTGACGATTTCCTGAGCATCAGTGTCTATTCAGAACAAGTTCAGAAAGTCCACAGAACATACAGCTGTGTACTTGCACTGCGCGCAGCTCGCACAGCTTTGCACTGTGGTGGGGAAATTCAGTCTCCCAGAATGGAAACTTGTGACAATATTATGTAAGCAGCTCCACAAATCCCTATGGATTCCCGGGTACATTGCAAGAACACAAATTAATAACAATGTGCATAAATGCCTTCTCTGTAATGTCTGATGACAGATTTGTAAAGAAGCATTTCAAAGATAACAAAGTTTTTTGTTTATTTTTCTGTTAGAAACACATTTACTCACTACAAGGAGGACCTTGTGTACTACACCAGCACAAACCACGTCACATAAGAAAACACATATTCTGGTAATTGCCACAAAGCTGAGTTGCTTCTTAAAACAGAAAACACAGAAAAGTTTATTTTAACTGAGGCTGAAATTGCTTATGTACCATGGCTCTCAATTGTAACAGCAGGTGCTTGGCCTGCATGCAGATTTCTAAACAAGCTGTTAATATATTTACTGAGATCACATTATGAAATGAATTAATAATCAATCATATGTGACTGAATCAATATTCAAAGTCTACCCTTAAAGCCCCTGTTAATTATGCAGGGAGAAGAATGATCTTCTGGGTTTAGCTTTGTCAAAACCAGTTGCCCCACCTGACAGAGATTAATTAGGAAAAGATTTATAAGCAGAAATGAATTTGTCACATTTATTGAGGAAAAATGGCTTGGGTGATGACAATTATTTTCTAATGAATATAAATAATATATGAGGCTGTAACCTCTTGAACTAGTCATAAAACTTCAATTCAAAATAAGAAAGAGACAGAGGAATAAACTCGGGGCTCCGGTAGATTTCTGTGGAAAACATACTAAAGCCTAAAACTGCTTAAACTACCTCATATTTCCTAATTTAAGCCTACAGCCCTTCTGTTTTGTTTTACAGGATTCTTGCTGTTCACTCAGGTAACAGCAGGTTAAAATCCACAGTAACTGGTTAGTCAACAGGTATTCCAACCATTCCCATACACTGGCTTTTTATATGCCAGGTGGGAAAATCAGGTTACAGCAGGAGCAGGTCCGCGTTGAGACTCGGTCCCCAGGGAGCTGGAATTTGGCACTGCTCAAGGGAAGACAAGGAGCACCCAGTGCGGTACCACCGAGTAGCCGGAAAGCAGGAGAGCCCAGAACTCGTGTGGGAGAACAGGAATAAATAAATGTAACAAGAGAGGCAAACAGCACACAAAGGCCTTTTGTAGGAAAGGAGTTTGTTTTGGTTGCGTTACAGTGAAGCAGAAGGACACAGGAGGACCTTAACCGGTGCTCACGGCCACCTCCACCCGGGTGTCCCTGGGGAGCAGGTGGGCAGGATGCCCAAGCCTTATCCTGGCTCTGTTGCCAGCACAGCTTAGAGCAACCCCAGGGGCTGCAACACAGGGAAGAATCCGTCCTGTTTTTCCAAATGCAGGGGTGGGGGGGAAAGAAAGAGAAAAGAAACAAAGCTGTGATTCATGCAAACAAGAGAATTTGCTCTTTTCCTTCTGCCCACTTTATGCAACAATCTGCTTTGCTGCCATTTTAGTAGTAACTAAATAACAGCATTTTCCCTTTGCCGTGGCAAATAGAATGAACGAAGCCTGGTCCTCAAGCATTTGTGTTCTCTGTCCTTTGCCCATCTCTGTTTTCTTCCCTTTCCATAGTCTCCAGCTCCCAGGAACGAGCCTGGGGCTGTTGCCCAGGCCTTGGCCCTATGGCTGTACCTCTCCTTCCATTCCCCTGTTGCCAGTTTTGGAAGAAACCCCGCAGAGCAGCATGTCTTTAAGACACCCACCCTGTGTTTTATTTAGGTTGCAACTGTCCCCACCATCTACAAAGATGATGGGACAAGCAATAAACACATAGACCAACTAAACTGTTGTATAAGGTCTTATTTCCCAAGGAGGCCAGCCCAAAAGTACATACACGCAGCGTGTTTTAGGTTCTCGAGCACAGATGTACATTAGTGTTTTTTCCTCAGCAAAGATGAGCCTAGATCATCAGAAGAATCTGATCAAAACGTACGGGGAATATACATATTCAGCATGAGCAATATTAAATCAGGAATTACTCAAAAGCAAAAAAAAACACAACATCAAGAAAATGAATCTATCAGTCAGAAATCAAAGTTATCTCATTCTCTAAGACTGGCAAAACTTCAGCAAAAAAAGCTCTATCAGCCAGTCCATGGCAGCTAAAATCTGTTGGATTTCTCTTCTAGAGTAACCAGTGTTTGATCTTCCGGGTCAGTTCCCATTGGCCTTCAAGAAGTAAAAACCTTAACCTACACCCGGTTATCAGGTATGGCAAGCCTTGAAACTTGCAGCAAATCTGCCCCCTTCATCACTGCAACAATTAGCTTAAACTACTTATTTATTCATGGAAGGTAGAGATTGTCCTGGCAAATCCCACTTCAGCAAGAGCCCGAACCATCAGACCATGCAGTCGTCCTGAACTTTCACTACTAGCTCTAATGCATTTAATATATATGTTAATAATTCATTGGCTGGGGGGACAGGAAGAAACAACTTTGACTTTATAGCAAACAAAATAAGTTTAAATTGAGAAGCAATCCAAAAAATATTTATGCAGTCCTAATATTTCCTGACCTATCTAAAAAATCTTGGCTCAGATTTAGAAGTACTTAGATATTAATGTTTCATTTGTAATTTAAGGTCACACGTACACAGCCTGTATGTTTATACAGGGTTAACTTTTAATTTATGAAGGAGATAATTTAAGAAGTCTATTTATTTGAATAAAAATAAGCACAGCCATAAGAAAAGTCTGATGCCTCATAACTTATCTCATAGTTTATTCTTCTCTGGAAGAGTTTAGAAGATTTTTGTCATTTGTGCTAATCCTTCATTAGGAGATTTTGCCTTTAGCTCTGTCACTAATATGCATCCCTATTTATAGCTGGACTCAATGGCACCAGACCACGTTGTCACCTTTCCCTTCCCACTGAGATCAGCACCAACACAGAGCAAAGCACAGGGATAGCACAGCTTTGGGTTTAAACACTGATACTTTCCTATGAAAAAAATCAGTTTTCCTTCACTGTGGCTAATGCACTCCAAGTTACACATGTTTTTTCTGGAAACACTTATGCCCAGCCTGACCTCCACCATCTCCAGTGCGCTCCTTACACGAGCTCCAACCACTGTATTTCCCTCTTTGGAAAATAAAAGCAGCAACAAACTACAAACAACTACAGTAGAACACGAGGAAGATTCTGCTACAAATATATTACTGCCAGGTGAAATTCCACCTTCTTCCTGATAAGCTACTAAAAATGTTTTCAGACCTTTTTTCCAGTGAAATCATATGAAATGCCCATGTTATATAAACATGAAATTCAATGAGATTGTGAGAAACAAAACGTAAACTTATGTAAGAAACACACAAGACTCATTTTACTCGAAAGTCCAGCAGGAGAGAAGTCGCCTCCAGGCAGGTGGGTCCATATTTCTGCCCTTCCTGCAAAGGGCCTGGGGCTCCTGAGCATCGGGAGGCAAAGCTGGAGGCTCCTCTGGGGAAGCTGGCTGCCTGCAGAGACCTCCGAGAAGCAAAACAGGCTCCGCTTGGCCGGGGCTCAGGCACCTGGCTTCAAGAAGGGCAGGTATTCCCGAGCTGGACTTCTCAGTCTCTCAGTCAGGATGTGTCTTTTCTTGGGAATTATACATGTGTCCTTCCTTTTAATTCTATTCCAATATTTCTAGTTTAACAGAGAAAGCTAAGCAGGAATTCCAGCCAGATTCTGCCACTCTATTCAGAGCTGTTTTTATCAGATTACCACATCCCACAGTGAGAAAAACAGCCACTTTTGAAGGGACTATTGTATTTGACAATATCAAAACTATTGCTTTGTTTCAAAGAGAAGGAAACAAAGCAACAGGGAACCGCAGCTCCTGCTGCCTTTCCCTAACCTGCTGCCAGCTGAGCCTGATGCCCCTATATCTTTTCACCCCGACACATGCAGCGCTCCAGCACAAGTGCTTCCATCGCTGAGGGGCTCAGAAGGTCCAATAGTGGGATTTGAATCCACCTTTCCAAACACCGAAGCCAAGCAAAAAGTGGAGATGGCTCAGAAGGCCCCAAGCTGATTGATTTACCAAAACACCAAAACCTCCAGATGAGCAAGATGGTCCAACCAGCACCCGGACGCTTCAGAAACAACACAGCATGGTGTACTTTACAATTTTCTCCAAATATTCTGGCTCCCAGTCCAAGCTATGCAGCTAGCCAGAGGTCTAGGGTCTGCTGAGGCCACAGATCTCTCAAGAAGCCGCAAAAACGGGTTAGAGAGAGGGCTGCCCTGTGCCCAGTGCTGTCCTGCTGCTCACAATAACCTATTCCTGCAAGGTCCGTGCGGCCGTGGACATGGCACTAATCCTGGGGTGGGTTTAGGTTTTGTGTTTGCACTTGTTTTTGTTTTGTTTGCTGTCACTCACTCACACGATGCAATACTGCTGAGATGCCTTGAGCACAAATAGATCTGAAAGATTTAGCACTCCTTGTCACACAGAAAACCTGCTCATCTCACACAATTTAAATCAAATCAGGACTGAAGTGGTTTAATCGATCTGTTAACGACACATAATTAACCAGCAGCCAGTGAACTATACCTTCAGGATCAATAACCAGCAACACAAGAGGCAAACCACAGCGCTGGACCCCCTTGAAACATTCTCAGGGACAGATTGCTAATCCCCTTTTTGGAGCTAGGCTCCAGTGACATCCATCTGTCAACGCACATCCCAGCCCTGTCCCGGAGGGACGGGCACCCCCACGGCAGCCGCAGCATTAGGATGTCGCACCCCAGACCAACACACACTTATGGAGCCATCAAAAACGCTGTGTATAAGACAACACACAAAGCTGAACTCTACCGGAAGCAGCTTCACAGCAGGCACCTTCAGGGAGACACTGCTCCCTTTCTCCACAAAGTAAGCAGAAAATAGGATTTGGAAAAAAATTCAGTCACTTTTCAACAAGAAAAAAATAGGGGTTGACCTGCTGGAAAGCAGCTCCACAGAAAGTGATTTGGGAATCCTGGCTGACAACAGGTTGACCATGAGGCAGCAGGGTGCCCTCCTGGCCAAGAGGGCCAATGGGATCGTGGCTGCATGAGGAGGAGCGTTGCCAGCAGGTCGAGGGAGGGGATCCTGCCCCTCTGCTCAGCCCTGGTGAGGCCGC
>JAUBNY010001085.1:1785229-1800067 GCA_032275445.1 Crypturellus soui | reverse complement strand
ATCTTCCCTCCCATATCTGCACACACAAATGCCAGCTCAGTCTCCAAAAACATGCACTAGTAAATGCATAGGGGAGCGCAGCCTCCCAGGCTTCCAAAAAATAATGGGGAAGAAAAAAAAACCCCACACACCACACATCAAAAGATCAACCTCAGAATGCCTCTGTGCAAAATAAACCCATCACAGAATTTTGCTCTACATACCAGCTGGCACCAGCGTGGTGCAGACACATAGCCCTCTGACTGCTCCATTACAATCCCTCTGCAAAAGTAAATAAACCCAACAAAAAGCTCCACTGTCCCCAAATACCTTTACTCTGTTTCCATTAAAGCAAGTCCTCAGTGTGCTCATACAGATGGCTGAGATCAGCTGGATGCCTACATAAGGAAGGGTCTGTGGACTTGGAGCCTCTTCAGAATTTCCTGCCTCAGGTGGGAAACATTTAAAGTTCATAGCAAGTCTTTAAAAACTTTGGAGGACAGTATGCAGAAGGAAATAAGACAAAGCCTCTTGTTTAGAAGAAACAAAAAGTCGTGAAAAGTTTTGGGTTGTTTGCACCCAAAACATCAAACACATTATGGGCGACAGCTCTGGCTCACCATCCACACAGGGCCAGCTTTTCCTTCTTATCTTGGCTTCTCAGCAGCAGACCAAGTTCTTCTGCATTTTTACAAACAGCCATAAATTCTTCAGCTCATGAACAAAACCATCTGCTTCCGCTTGGTCTCTGCTCCTCCTCGTTTGGCATCTGGACACCAGAAAGCGGGGAGGTGTCTCTATCAGCAGCACACACAGTGTTTTCCAGAAATCCAAAGGGACAGCAATAGAACCAGTCTGTAAGTACCTCAGAGGAGATTTTAAAGCAAATGCAGGGTTTTTTTGTTGTTGTTGTTTGGTTGGGTTTTTTTTGTTTGTTTTGTTTTTTTAGCCATCTGACTCCCATCTATCCTAATCGCTCCATTGCCTCCTCCTCCCAGTAAGCGCACCACACGCAATGCCACAGCAGGAAGGGTAGAAAATGCCCCTCAACCATCCAAATGCCTCAACACCTTCACACTTAGGTATTGGTCTGGAATAAAATAAAGTCTAACTCCCCATGGAATTTTTTCCTTGAATTTGTAAATACTTAAAAATCATGGACTTTTTTTTTTAAGCAACACTAAAAATTGCTGGACGCTGGATGTGAATTAAATTTGATCCTTCCTCCCTGCACACAAACCAGGTATCCACCTGCCGCTTTCCTTTCGGGAATGGCCATCTCAGCTCGTGCCCTGGGTACAGCATCCACCCCGGAGCAGCCACCTCCAGCAGCCTCCTGCGGGTCCCAGCAGACGCACCACGCGCACGAGGCGCACGCTAGCTTCCCGCCGCATCGGAGGCGCAAAGAGGCTCGAGCTGCACGTGGCTAGGTCGGATGTGTCTAACAAAACACACCAGCTACTACTGGTTTAGGGCCCTCTTCCTTTTATTCAAATGAATTTACAACAAGCATCCCAGAAACATGTTTTAGTTATAAATTCAGTGATCATTTATTTAAAAGATAAAGAAATCCTTGTAGCCTTTCAAAGCACTTACATAACCAGAATGACCGTAATCCCAATTGATTTAATTATATTTTTTCACCTTGACTTTGTGGTGTTTCACAATCCCTTCTTCCTGC
This sequence comes from Crypturellus soui, assembly GCA_032275445.1. Taxonomy (NCBI): domain Eukaryota; kingdom Metazoa; phylum Chordata; class Aves; order Tinamiformes; family Tinamidae; genus Crypturellus; species Crypturellus soui. The sequence continues at coordinate 1,798,407 of JAUBNY010001085.1, read as the reverse complement.
AGCTTCATTTCTTATCAGAAAAGACCATAAAAGCCTCTCAGCAGCCTCATACTAATAACAAGATCACTTCCCAAACCTGTTGTTCTCCATTTTCCTAATCTTTGGTTTGACACGTGTAGTAAACACATCTATACTAGAACATATAGACACTCTTTTTCCTCAGGCCATAGTACTCTCAGATCAGCCCACAAAACTATTTCGCTGTCTAGAATCAAAATGTTATTTCTGCCTGCTTTAAAATAAGCCAACATTTTTTTTCTCCCATTCAGTCCAGCATGGATAATTCCCTCCAGCAAAGCAGAATTGCTTTCATCACTGTGTTGGCCAGGCTGCTACAAGAATGCGATATTTTTAAAGGGCTTGTTCTCATGAGAAAATGCTATAAGCTATATTTATCTCCAACTAATCCATTTCTAACTTTTATTCTAAGATTAAGGAATTAGAGACTGCTATAGCTGCTGTCCTTATCACATTAATTACTGTAAATTGGCTGTCATCTCAGAAAAGAAAATCCCCTTCCAGGGAGTGCCTGCTTCCATGCTTCAAATACCAGGCAAAGAGCATGTTGAGCAGACCGGGATAACGCAACGCTCAACAAATCAAGAAGGTTACACAAAAGCAATCCGACTCAAAGCTACTATTCTTAATTTGTCCACACACCAGGGGAAAAACTGCTTAACGCTTATGCTTAATTTCGGTCTGGTGCAAATTACATCCAACTGCAGCATTTGAAAGAGAGATGTGCTATTTATGGTACATTCAAAAAGGCAAAAGAAAAATACAGAGACTTGCATCAGACATGGGATTATGCCTTTCCTGGTGCCCAAATAACCTCCTCCTCCTCCTAAATACAACTGTTCTTCAGAAATGTAGAGAAAGTTATCAGCAATTTTAATAATTATCATAACATTACGATAGCACTTCAGATGCCTTCTATAACTCAGGATGCTGAATCCGTTTCCTCATCAACTGAGTACCAATCAGGTGCTCATCTCAGAGTGTTTTTGTACACCTGCTCAGCAACATTCTTTCTAAACAGTTTGGTATGTGCAAATACCAATGAAGTATGATTTAGAGTTTCAAACATTCACAGTCTCAAACCCTTGAGATTCGAGTTACTTGCTGTAACATCCTGGGGTGGGGGGAATAAATAAATAAATAAAAAGGCTCTGAAAGCAAGTATATTTCCCAAGAATCCTTTTAGCACGTTAAGTAAAAGACAGCATCCTTTGTGTCCTCGCCAATACTCGTAGATACATGCAATCAAGTATATATGTATACATATATACTCCCCACTCCCCCCCTCCACACATATATATATATATATTATATATGTATAATAGAGAAGTTTCAAGGAGATACAGGGCTTGAGGAAAGTCACTAAACATTCACCTGAGAGAAATTCAGGTGAACCAAGCTTAACTAGGTAACACTCCTGATTTTCCATGTGATGACAAAGTAAGAACTATTATATCATTGTCATTATGATTACAATCCCGAAAATATTATTGAACTACAGTATTACCAAGTCAAAAATGTAATTCAGTCAGATTAGCATGCATGCACAGGATGACTCTTCTGAGCTTCAACATGATTAATCTTTCATTTCCCTTCCTCCTAGTCCCTGCATAGACTGATCACACAGCCTACGGCTGCCATTGGCAAGCCAAGAAGGGAGTACAAAGAGAATTTCCTAATTAGAGCTAACACAAGCTTGAGAGATACTGTCCTCCCCATGACCTCTTGCTCTCAATAGCCTAGAAAGGAAGATGTTGCAAAGCGACTATCCTCACACGAAACCAACCAAGACACTTTTGACGTGGCAAGAAATTGTCAGCTCTCATCTCCGAGACTGAATTTCAGGAAAGAGGGATCCAACTTGTATGAGAAATATCATCCAATTAAAACCACAAGTATTTTTGGAGACACCATAAACTGACTGAATGAAATCTTAACTGCATTAAGATATTTTTCTTCAAATAACTGTATTTCATGGAACAGCTACAAAAGCCAGACTCGGTCCTTATATATCACCTCTTGAAAAGAAATCTATTCTGACATGTTTTATTGAACATCACCCAACACAAGGCAGCCCATGCCCTGGATGCATGGCTGTATCAATGGAGCGCTCCCTTTCACTGTCAGATTAGGATCTAAAATGACAGATTCAACTGCCTACATTAAGTGACAGTTGCTTGTAGCAATTAGGGGACCACCGGCGTTACTTTTTGTTAAGCTACTAAATATTTAAACTACTCTTTCTAGAGAGTTTCGTGAAAGACATTCTATACTGCTACAAGACAGAAGTCGCTGCTGTGTTATAAGCATGGCTATGGTTTAAGCAGTTTAAATATAGCATCCCATTCTCCAGAGGATTGAAATTCGTTATCATACCCATAGATTATGTAGCAGCAGCAGCCTTTAGGGGTGTTCTTCAGTGACCCTTATTTATTCTAAGCCCAGGGAGCTTCTCGAGTATCATCCAATGGAGGAAAGAGGAGAGAAAAAAAAAAAAAAAAAATCACCTCTCTTTCCATGTCAATCATTCTTGGCCCATGTGCACTTTCTCACTCATGCACCTCAACTCTAAAGCAATTCGTCTTTTCCCTCTGGAGTCAGGCTGAATGATAGAGCAGCTTTCTCGACTGTGAATTGAGGCTTGACTTGAAATGTTAATATCACTTCTCCACCTGAGAGACGAGACACAAGACCTCAGGCCCGCGAGCACTCTAGAGAAGTTTATTTTCATTCTCAAAGTCTCTAGTGCTTTAGAGTTAGGAAGTTTTTTTAGCAGCCAAGTTGCCTCAAGTTTAAAATCCTTTCCCAGAACACAGAAATAAACTCCTAAGATTTAAAAAATCAATACCGCTGCTCTGGTTTTAGGAGGATCTTCAAGCCCTCCAGGTTTTATGAAGCATCCTGTTTGCTTCAGGCAAGCATGTTGGACCAGACCTGACCAAAAAGACACCCACTTCACCCGTGCTAGAGGTAAGGCTAACCTGCATTCCCAGTAGCTGCCAGGAGCTTCTCATCCTGGTCTTTCACACCTGGGTGCAGAGCCACATGCCTTGGTAGCCCTTCTACCAGAGAGAGCAGCTGCAAGCAATCTATCACTTGCTTGAGCAAGTCAGAATTATACCATGGAAAAAAAAAAAATCACAACAAAAAGTGGTGCCTCCTGTTCTTAAGACTACCATTTTTCATAGGTCACAAATCTCTTAGCTGCCACGGTGGCTTTAAAATGAAACATTTGTTTTCTTTCAAAAAGAAGTTTTCATTTTGAACTGGCTCTTGAAAGCCAAGATGTTTGTATTGCCCTCTTTGTATTACTCCCACTTTGCTGGGACATTGACTGCAATTGAAAGATAATTCTGTTTGCAGGAACACATAGATGCATCTTTTCCTTTTCCAGTTTTCACTCTGGCTTTTCAAAATACTGTTTCAATTTTGAAGGAGATATCCATTTATCCAAAAGAAAAATCAAATTAACTTTTCTACTGTGTAATCTCTTACAAAGTTGAAGAAGTTATGAAAAGTTAAAGTTGGCTAGAAACATTAGAGGCAAAAGGTAAAACCCCCTGACACTTGCTTTATTTCCCTTGGAAAAGGGAAAGAACAATGCTTAGTTTCTGTCCCTTTCTTCTCTACCTCTTATGCTTCTAACTTCAAAATTTCCAGTTTTAAGGGGGGAAAACTGGAAACACTGAAGCTTTGAAAATGAAAAAAAAAAAAAAGGAATCAAATCCAAAGTGTTGGAAAAAATAGTACATGAAGTATTGGACAGACCAGAAAAGGTGCTTTTTTCTATTTTTAGTCATATGAAAGAGGGGCAAGTGAGACATCCGAGAGCCACGTGGTTCAACAGTTGCTCAGCTGCAGCTCTCTATGCTGTTCTTTGGACCAGAAAGATGAGGCCAGTGCTCAGAGACGGCTTTAGAAGAGGAAAACAAAAACAGCGATTACAAGGGGACTCGCAGTGGCCACTGCATGTGCCACAAGCACCTTGAAGAGAAACTGCACAACAAACTCATCTGAAGGGCCATAGTGCTAAACATCAAGCTACAATACCTAATTTTATTGATTGTTACAATATTTTAAACTCCATGGAATTACGTATCCAAATGCCATTTGGTAACCAGAGCGCATCACCATTGGAAATTAGGGCCGTCCGACTGCTTTGATGAAGAGTTGCTGATGGAACATGCTGGTTTGTGCAAACTAACTTGTTTGTAATAACCTATGAATTGATCCTCTCTAAACTAAGGAGGACTCTGAGAAAAGGAGGCAATTCTATTGCTTGTCCTGTCCCTACGCCAGGCAGCAACCCGCTGAAAAGCCTCCCCTTTCGTTGGCCACGCTCCTGTGGCCGGGTTCACCATCGCCCCGCGCGCCCGTGTCCTATTTTCAGGGCTGTTTTACACATATATCCACCACAGCTTGAGCTTGCCTGGGGAGGGAAGCCTTCCTCACCGTACTTTGTGTCAGGCAGGCGAGAGGGGCAAGACCAAAGAGCTCGTGTTTCTGCAACGCTGGTGCTGGCACCAGGCAGCCTGGGTAAACCTCCCATTATACAGGAGAGAATCTCACATAAGTAAAAATAAAAGCACCGAGCTGTGGCAGGAAACGGCTTTACCCAGGTTTAAACTCTCTCTGACACCCAGGTTATAACACATTAAACCCAATTCTAGCTTCATTGTAGTCAGTGGAAAAGCTCCCATAAATGTGAGAAGAGACAGGATTAAATTAATGCTACTCACTCAGATTGCCAATATCTAGAGGCAAAGAGAAACTGTGCTATAAAACAAAGGAATAACTTCAACATTACTCTGAAAAACACAACCATAGCTGCAGATGCTGAATAAATAAAAGCAAGATTCAAATATAATCCATATTCTTATTTATTTATATTGTAATGAAAAATTCTCTTTTGGAGCTAAGGTGTTCTACACTTGCTCTCAGCTGCAAGGTGAATTTTTCTGGAACGCTCTGACACACAGATATCAAAGCAATGGGAATAATAGGAATAGACAGACAAAGAGAGAATCATTTTTAAAATAAACTGTATGAAGATATTTCACGAGTGAAGTGAATCCACTTATACCATATAAAGGAGCTGAAAGATAGCACTGACTAATATCTTTTTTCCCAGATCCCTAAGCTGTTGTGTCTCATCCCAAGATTAGCCCGCGGCAAATAGATATAGATTTTGAAAATCAAAATTATTCTTCAAGAAAAAAAGAAAAAAAATCTTAACCATAAAAATGCAAAGTCTAAGCAAACAGGGGACTGACCAGACTCCTACTAAAGTCAACAGAGGGAAAAAAAAAAAACTGCTGCTAACTTTGGCACCAAGGAAAGGACTGGGTCCTACATGCCACCCTCCTAGCTGCAGTGCCTTGTCTCTACCAAATGCCAAATGCAGGAGGGCTGTGCATCCCGAGCCAGCGCTACCCAAAGATGCACGGACACCCCCGGACCTGTGGCGGCACCTTGGATGTGGGTCCTGGGCCGTGACGACCAGCAGCTCAGCCTGATCCCGGCCGGGGAGGAAGCCGGCGGGGCCGGCATCGCCCGCTCCTTGGGATTGTCCCAGCCACGGGGCGTCTCTGCAACCTCCCCTTTCCCTGCAGCGCTGGGGTCGCACAGGGAGCTCCTGGCAGCTCTGGAGCAAAGATACTGCCACATCCAAGGCTCAAGCGCCAAGGAGAGGCGCTCTTCATAACCTGTGCACATCCCGTGCTGCAGCAGCGGGAGTTACGCAGACCTGACTGATTACACCCCCAGAACAGCCCACGTGCTCCCTTAAAAGATCTAACAAGGGATTTCTTCCTCTGCTCTCACTTTGAGAATAAGACATAAAGTTACCTCTATTTCTCCATTACCTCCAGCTCAGTAGCCTGTGCACAGAGAATTTTGCATCACTACCACCAACCTGGTATTCAGAAACAGGAGGTGACAATTTAATTGGGGAGCACTGCATGTATTTCCATGCCGCATTTTTTTGGCCTGCGCCACAATCTCTGTGCAGACATGTCAGAAAAAAAAAACAGAAGCAAAAACTAGAGCAAAACACAACCATGGACTCCTTCAGTCCTTCTCTGGAAAAGGCACTGGCGCTCTCCTATTCTAATCAAGACAAATCGTTCATATGGTAATTAAAACACGCTCATCTTCAAGGAGAGGATAACAAAGGTTGAAACCATTAGCTGAGTAAGGCAAACAGCGCTATGGGCCCTCCTCCCTCTCTACCCTGCAAACAACTTTTCCTTGGGAGACCAGAAAAAAAAAAATAAAGGAAAAAAGAGAAAAAAGTGCAGCAAAGCACAAAGGCAAAAACCCCACAAAGAAGCCACTTAAATTAAGAATTATTTAAATTGAATTTTATATGAAAAATGCTCAGGAGCTGGCCTGCTTAAGACAAACCTCGAGTTTTCTGCATGGCTGGAATCACATTAGCAGAGAAATGATAGCCTTATGTATTCACTAATCTATTACCGTCAAGTTAGAAATAGAATATTGCATTAGCATGCAAAGGGATGCAAGCCAGCACGGCAGGGGAAAGCAGTATTTCTGTAGTAAGCACTGCAGAATGGCAGCGCACATTTGTATAAATAATGAGTCAGAAGGAAAAAAGTGAGCGCGTCCTGTTCTAAGGCTTATGTGCCTTGATTATAATATTGATATTACAGTAATTCTAATGCAACAACTGTTCCGAACAGCCTGCTCAAGGCCAGTGTTTTACACTGTTGTGCTGGGCTCCTCTCTTTCCTTCTCTTTCCCTTAAAAAAAAAAAAAAAAAAAAAATCAAAGAATTAAAGCTCCGATGTCCCAAGATCTTTCATCCACTGATGGCTGCCAACATCCAAATTAAATTCAAAGGGCTTACTGCAGCTCTCAGTCTTAGCCATATAATTTACAAAGCCTACAAGAGCGGCTCCAATCTAATCGGCAGTTCAGCAGTGATTATCATTTGCTGACTGCACCTACCTAAAGTTTTTTTCTTTTGAAGATCAGAAAATAAATTAGACTTATGACACCAGCATCTTTCTTCCGGGCACCGCTTCAAGAGCTGTTACCAGTAGATGGCCTGGCATGACATTCACAATCCGATATAAGCTTTGTTCCTGCTTATTCCCATTGCCGCTGACTCAAAAAGGAGTCAAGGCACAATCCGTGTTCCACTTGCTGAAAAGTTAGAAAACTTCTGGTTGGGACTGTAAAATTTATCGCTTTGGTCTCAGACGACGTTCCCAACCTTCACTGCTTTTTGAAGAATTTCCCCCATTCTCACGAAGCAGATTAGCAGAGAGCCTGGTCACCTTATTGTGCCTAAGCTTCTGCTGGAGAGTTACGTGCCCCTGCCTCTGCGATAAGGACGCACCTTCCAGCGCCGTCAGGAGCAGGTCCCTGGACCTCCTGACACCACAAGCAGCGAGCGCCCAAGGTCTGCTTTGCTGTTTGCTCCTCGTTCTGTCCTGCTCGTGTGCTAACGCGCTCCTGCTTTCACACCACCGTGATGAAGGACAGACTCAGTACGTCACCTCATGATGTAACCACCTACCCCCAAGCATTTGGCCTAACGTGCAGCTAGCAGAAAGGCAAAATTGGCATTTTTCCTGTTCAAAAACCACTTAGCAAGCCAACAAAAGCAATATTTCAGCACCTCAGTTAGATCTTGTGCCCTGTGGGCAAAAGCTGTCAAAATTTAGGCTATATGTTTAAAAAGAATAAAAATTTTACCACCTGTAAAACACACCCTTCAAACAATGCAGTTTGAGAGCTTAAAAAGACAAAAACAATTCAGTTTGCCTGTTCTCCATTGGACAACATTAAATATATCCTTGCTGTTAACTACGACGACACATGAGAGGGGAAGCCAGCATGCACATCTCCACTGTCCCCACTCTCCCTACAGCCTCCCTTCTCGTCCAGAAACCCGGGCAGCTACTTTCAGTCTTGCCCAAAGGAAGGAATAGGTAGTAGCATAGCCAAAGGCAAGAATTTAAATAAACCTAGTTCTGTTTGCCTCCTCATGCAGAGGTGTTTAAGGTATTTACCATGGGAAAGGGACGTTCACACAAGGCAAAAAAAAACTGTAAGACTTTCCCACGCAGATAGACAAGCTGCAAGGGGATAGTTTTACACTGCTTATTATTATTTGAATAGGTCAAAAAGGAAGTGTAATAGAATAATATCAGACACTTTAGACCTTAGATCTCCAACCCACTTCAACTTCTTCCTCCTCACGACTTTTTGAGAACTACGGTAAAAGGGTTATTTATCTGCTCACTCCACAACTTTGCCAGAGTGCAGTTTGAATCGCCATCTCCATGTGGACACTATTAAGATGTGCATGCCCTACAGGGGTGTAATTAAGGAAGCATTAGGATGTTTTCACCAAAGGACAGTTCATTTGTTGCAGCTGCGCTCTTTTTTCAGCAGGTTAACTACTTGGCAGCCCTTGCATGTCCTGGAGTCAATCTGTGTCTAAAGGATGGCAGTGAGTGGGCAGGGCTGGGCAGTTCATCTTCTCCAGCCTCTCATTTATTACTGCCTTGCTCAGCAGTACTGCTGACCTCCCTCACCTTGGTATCAGGACCACACGCCACCAGGGCCAGCAGAACTGGAGAGAAACCTTTGAAAAGATAAATAAGTAAAAATAATCTCCCGCGTAAGAGATGAAAATCTTAATGGCACAAGGACTCCCAAATAGTCCAAACGTGTTAAAAAGCAAGCTGTTATTTCATTTACTCCTCCCTCTCCCACCAAATGGTGGGAAGATGCACTGCAGCCGTAGTTATGTGTAGATAAAGACAGAATTATTCACAGTTGGTGATTAATTTGAAACAGCACCACGTAGAGCGCACTGGCCTGCAAGCAGGTGTCACACTCAGTCCTGACACAAAGGCCATCACTGAGACCCCCTTCTACATGATCCTCTATGGCTCGCAACACCCACGTCCTCACAGGTGTCACATACCATGTCACATCATTCATACACCTCTGCTGTGGTCCCGAAGCAGCATGGAGAGATCACAAGGAAAGGACACTTTCCATATACGTAAACACACCATTAAAAGTTCAAAGAAAAGCAATTTTTTGATCTGCAGACAGAAGAGGAATGATAAGCTGAGCCTATTCTTCCTCCTGCTCTAGGAAGGCCACCCTGTTTCCTGCTCCCACTCCCACCAGGGATGAGACCCAGCAGGGTGACTTTGTGGCATCCTGCACTGCACCAATTCTTGTCGCAGCAGAGAAGGGAAGAAAACCACACAACCAGCCGAAAATATGCTCAGAAATACCAAGCTCCAATGAACTACTACAGAATGCAACTGCAATCACCAAGGAAGGAGCAAAGTTACCCCGAGGCACTGCAGAAGCCCTTAAGTGCACGTAAGGTCCCCATACACCATGGACGAGACCTTTGCTACAGGCGCGGGCGCTGGCGGTGCCCATGGCGCGCGGTTGACCACTCTGCTAAAACCCAAGGTGACATCCCCATCAGCATTAATAAAACTATCATTCAGCACCAGCAACCCCATAAAACTGAGTAATGGGGGTAGAGCAATGTCAAATGAGACGGGAGGCAGACTAGCAACAACTCAGCTCCAACCCTGCAATTCCCAGAGTGTCCTTGTTTAGGTTTTGGGATATAGTCTCAAAAGCTACACTTCCCCTCTTCCCGAAAGCCTCCAGCCTCCCCAGCTATCAGCGAGCCCAGGGAAGCAGAGCCTGCTCTCCTGGGGCTCTCCCACGCGGCCCAAGCCTCAGGCAGGGCAACCTCTTGGAAAGCGCTGCACAGCAGCTGCAGGACAGCATACAAGATTAATCAGGTACAGGATGGAGCTTTATACACAATTTGGTATTTAAAGTGCTGCTGCATTAAGAATCAGATAAATCCTGAGCAAGAGAATGAACTTCTCTGGCAAGTTTAAATGTGCTTAGATCCGTGATTGATAGGTATGAGTGACTGCTCTGTACTCCAGGGTGACCCTATTCACGCTCTCTCCTCTGACAACAATTCCAGAATAAATTGCCCTGACTGACAAAGGCATAATAAAAAAAGCGATTCTGAAACCCACTCACTTAACCCATACCTACATGACTGCACTCTAGCTAAATTTGCCAGACATCAGTTGAGCAGTGATTAATTTTGTCGATTTAATCATTTCTATTTCAGGGAAGCAACAGTTGTGATGGATAATGGCAAATCCATGTTGATTTTAGGGCGTCTACCATCCGAAAAATTACTTTCAACGGCATCTAACATTAACCCTTTTATTTATTGTCTTTAATGACTCCTTAAATACTTTCAGAAACAAATTTCAAATGAGTGGAGATTATTCTGGTAGGAGCAAGCACCCGGCAAGATCAAAGGGGACACTAGCAGAAGGTATTATTAAAATGAATAATACCGCTTCTGTAGTAACTAGCTAGACAGAGCCAAATTCATTATCACCTTTTATTGCCTGCTCTTCAGGCAGGTCTGGGCCCCTCGCACAAACAGCAATACCTCAGAACAGTTTTATGTCTAAGACAAGTCAAAACAATGGAATTAAAGCAAATTCAAGAGTCGTATATGAATGGGATGGATTATTAATTTGAAAGCATGTATTATTCTTTTCAGTCAAGAATAGCTATCACGAGCCAAACTGCCTTCTGTTTCTGACCCTTGCAAGAACATAATTTCTCTTAGAAAATCCTTATTAATGATTTGGCTAAAGATTTCAGAAATCTACAAAAGACACTCTCCCCACTGCAGGCTCCACAGAGTTACAAAAACAAAAAAAAAATAGAAAGGAGAAAGAGAAATGTATTTTAATCCCTCAGTTAAGTAGTTCTGACAGAGCACTCGATGAGGAAGTAGCTGCACTGGGCTACTAAGTCTATTTACATACTCTTTTTTATTACCTTAATAGCACTTTAAAGGAATTGGGAAATCCACATTTTATACTTAATAGGGATTCCCATTAGAGTGGTTAACTGAGATGGTTATTACTCTTTAATGCTGTTAGGGAATGAAGCCAAGCAAGAGGCAAGTTGGAAAAAGAGGAGACAGGAGAGGAATATGGTCCTCAGAGCGGCCAGAGGGCAGGTAGGAGGGAGATGGTCCCCTGCCTCCCCCTAACTTGCGGTAATACTGCCACAGCATTTTCCAAAACTGCCCTATCCCAACCTGCGTACCAACCAGAAATAAGTAATTATGATAAATTATGATGATGACACAAATAAAAGTCATCATCAAGCCAGTTCCCGGGGCAAGGTGTCTGCGAAGGAGGCGAGCACCCAAACCCAGGTAGCCTGCCTGCCGACAGAGCACTGGCCATCTCACTCTTCGGCAGGTGAGGTAGTGGAGCAGAAGTCACGGCATTTTCATATAAGCCGAAGACAACAACTTAAGGAGAGACGAAATCCAGTCCACAGAAGCTGGGGTGGGAAAGAGCACGGCTGAAAGCACAACTGCTGGCACGGGCGGGAGGGAGGTCGTCCCAATACCAACAGCGGGGGTGGCTGTACAGGGCCTGGGAGCACAGAAGAGGCAGGCTCTACAGAAAGATGTCATCTCCCATCATCTCTTTTGTTTTGTCCACTTAAAACACAGCACCTACCCATCCTCCCTGTGTCTGAACAATACAAGAGATCAGAGAAAGTGTTTTTCTTCTCACAGTGTCGCAAGAATAATAGAGAAGTCACAGCACTATCACTAGCACCATCTGAAACAGCTGAAAAAATTCTCCTCCTGGTGAGCCAAATTGTGTCCAAGTACCAGGCTATTCTGGACTTTTTGTATAAAAAAAATTTCTCAGCATACTTTATTGACCACCCAAGACTAGTCTTAGATAATATAGCCACCAAGAATAATGAGAAGCTGGTAATTGCCTCCACCAGTTGGCACAGGTTTTCTTCACTTCAAAAGCTTGTCTCAGCCCATGTCTACTGTTTGCTCCAGCTGTGCTCCAGCTTTGAATTAAGGTGCCCCAATATGGAGTGATTTCCAGTTCTTTCTTCAGACTGTCCTTTCAAAATAGACCCAAGCAGGGATCTTGTCCTACAGCCATGACTCCCACCCACCTACGCTCATCTAAGATATTAAATGCTTTTCAACCTCCTGAAGAGCGTCCACACTCGAGTTAGCAGCAAACAAAATTGCTTTCAGCAAGAACCTAGTCAAGCTGCTCAGCACGACAGGCTCAGGAACACCATGCCTTTATTATTTACTCCCCTGCTCCCTTCTTTCCTTGGCAATTCTTTACAAAAAAAAAAAAAATCCACAGCCTACGAGGTGAGGTAGGATCCTGCCCTGACTGCTTCTGCTACAGCAACGCAGTTTGAGTCTTCCTCCTTAAGGATCAAGTTCAAAATGCTTCTGGGATGCAGCAGATGTTGCGAGAAAAACACTGTGCTTTTATATAATTCTCCTTTACATGCACAGAAGTTTTATCTGGTTTCCAGTTGCATTAGAAATTGGTCAAAGCAAAACAGCATGGAATAGAGACTATAAAGTTCACCACAGATGTGTACAGATTATTCACCAAATATCATTGCTTATGGGCTGGTCACGTTAGCACAGCAAGGCAAGAAGAGTGCTGGTGAGTCATGAATAATAAATGCCACATGCTCAGCTCTAGTCCCACTTAAACTATTTACTTTCTCTGTTACGAATGGAAATAGGCAATGCCAAAATGGTAGTTTATTAAGTGCATGTTTTGTTTCCAACTGAGGAATATGAAGCTGAAGGCTACAATAGAAGTTTTAACTAGAAGTTTTAACTACATTTTCTAGGTGCTCCAACTGTTAACCTTTTATGCCTGATGTTATTGGCAATTCTGATTTATCCTGACAAGTGTATGGCACCAGGACGTTTCACCATGCTGCAAGCCATCGGCGCACCAAGAGCGAAGGGAGCAGCTTGGAAGCACACCGCTCGCCTCTTCTGAAGGCTGCTATTTGAGGGCCATAGTCATGCAACAGCAGGCAGCCTCATGGGGCTCCTCATTCCCGGTTCTTGGCCATCGAGCACAGAATCACAGAATGGCTGAGGCTGGAAGGGACCTCTAGAGATCATCCAGTCCAACTCCCTGCACCTTCCCTTTTTCCGCAGGGAGATGCCTAGAGAGTAATGCAAGGGAAACACACAAGATGGGAATGGCTTGCAAAGCTAATGCCGTCAGGTTATG
>JAUBNY010001085.1:1706640-1734202 GCA_032275445.1 Crypturellus soui | reverse complement strand
GCCCCGCTCCCTGGGGATGCGCGAGCCGAACCCGCCGCGCAAGCCTGTGGCCGGCCTGGGGGGCCGTGGCCGGGCTGGGGGGGCCGTGGCCGGGCTGGGTGCGGGAAGCGGCGCCGCGAGGCTGCCGTTCAGCGGCCCCCCGGCGCCGCGGGAGCAGCAGGCGCGGGGCGGCTGTAGGCAGGGCCGCTTCAGGAATAGTAGCAGCTTCGCTCCGGGGAGAGACAGCGGGGAGGGATCGCGTGAAGGGAGCGGAGGTGTCTGCAATGGAAATGAAGCTTTGCTTTCTTCCCAGCGTCAAGTGCTACTATGAGATTAAAGGAACACTTGCTTTAATTAAGCAGGCCACCAAGGACTGCGTGTTTCATTCAAAATAGAAGCAGATGTTTGCTTATCTGCAAATTATCCAATAATAATGTGAGTAATTGCTCCTGCACAAGCAGCTCTTACAAGCAAATGTAAAGCTTAAGTGGTACTTGAGTAATTGAGCGACTGCTTTTATTTTAAGGAAGTGGCTTTGGCTTTTGCTTGTGGAGTAGGAACAAGTGGCACCCAAGAATGCGATGACATGAAGTGCTGGCTTATGAAAGATGCTGCCAGACAACATGTTTGCGGTGTGTTATTGCTTCCACAGCGGGCTCCTCCTGCCAGCATTAGTTAATGTGACAGGGCTAAACTGTTCCTGACTTATCTGAAAAAAAGCAATATATTGAGCATATAACTTTTCAGGTGCCTATGCGTGGCTCAATATCCTTATTCCATGACCAAAAAACATACTGCATACTGGACTGACTGGTCCAGCCACTCTTCTCTGTTGGTGTTGCAACCCATGTGGTGCCCTTGATTCATCATGTTTTTTTCTTGCAGTGTGGTCCTGCTAAACCGCTAGGTTCCCGTTTGCCTGAGCCTTTAGGTATCAGTGACTGCGCCCGCCCCGTGTGCCTGGAGCAGGTGCTGGAGAGCAGCCAAGGTCCCACATGTCCTTGGATGCAGACGCTGACGAGAGCCCACGTCAGAATGATACCCTGGCACACGCTGTGCTCCCTGCCTGTCCCCGCTGACCTCAAGCGTGGGGTCAGAGCAGAGCTGTGGCCAAGTTTGCAGCTGAGACGCAGCCCTAAGCTGTGCTCACCCACGGGTGGCCCGGCACTGTGGCTGGAAATGCACCTGGAGCAGAGGCTCCCAGAGCCCTGCTGAGGGAGAGGTGATACAGGACTGCTTCCTCCTTGCTGTGGGACACCTGAAGCTCAAGCTCCTACCTGGCATGTGGGAGGAGTGTGTCCCTGCTGCCCTCAGCCCCGGGAGGGAGGGAGGGCTGTCCAGTCCAGCTGCTGCTGCGGGCCAGACCTCATGCACCTCTGTACCTGCCAAGCTGGAACGCGGTGCCTCAGGCTTCCTGCTGAGGCCAGGCCAGGATGTGGGAGGAGATGGAAGCTTCCCAGAGCGTATGTGCCTGAGTACTGGCAGCTGGCAAAGGCAGGCTCATGATTCGCGCACTAATGAGGAAAAAGGTTTCTGGAGCCTGTGCCAAGCACCGAGCCTGTGTATTATTTGGGAGCAGGGCTTAGGACGCCCGCTTCTTTCCAGGCTTGACTAAGCGGCACCTCCTTGGCACGGCAGCTCTCTGAATCCTGCTACAAGGTTCCCGACTACCCTGCGCTTTGAAAACTGGCCTAGGTGCCAAAGTGGGGACTTGAACTCTAAGCAGTAACAACTGCTGCTTTTTTATGCAGATAATCTGGGCCCGTGGCCCTGCTGTTGGCCAAAACAGAGCTATATATGTGGTATGATAGCATGAAGTGTAGTATTTTCCACGTGGGGATGCAGAGTGACAAGCTGCTTCAAGCAGTCGTTGCAAGGAGAGCATGTGTTTGAGATGCTCCTCAGGCCAGGACAACTGATGCAAGAGCAGAGCAGGCTGCAAATGTGGCAGGGATGTTCACCTTGAAGTGGAATCCCAGGGAGGTGGAGTGCTGGCTGAAAACACCACCAGGAGGCTGAGGAAAAGTAAAACGGAGTGCTGACCACTCTGCTTGAAGAGGGAAGGATGGGCCCAGATGCTCCTGTGCAGCCACTGAGCCTCCCTGTGCACTGCAGTGCTTCTCTCCAAAACAAAGCTGTTAAGGTGAGGTCGGTGACTGGATGTTGACAGAAATTCTGGAAGCTTCTTTCCCATGCTGTTGCTGGAAGGCACAAGAAATCTTGGACCTTATTCTTGGAAGGTTAATGAATAGTTTAATTTCTTCCCTGCTCCTATGGTGCTGAGAGGAAGGCTTTTGGCCTTCCAACACTCTGGGTAACTGGCATTAATAGCATGGATAACTGGTGTTAAGAGCAAAGCTCTACCTGCTTTTACAACATCTCACCAAGAGCTGTTCACCTGCAAGCTTGGGAGGGGACTCTGCCAGCATGGGCAAGAGCCCCTACCCCAGGCAGCTATGGGCCAGTTGTCCTTAGATCCTTACAGTTCTCACGTGCTGTGGGTGATCCTGCTGGAGCGAGCAGGAAGGTTGGACTAGATGATCTCTAGAGGTCCCTTCCAAGCCCAACCATTCAGTGGTTCTGTGAATTGAGGTCAGCAGCTTTCCTTGCTGCCACGGGCAAGGCGGATGCTGCAGAAGTAGCAGACTGGCACGCGGTTTTGGAGTTTGTTCGGGCTGCTGCCTGCCCCCGGCCCTGTGGGAAGGTTCAGCCCTAGTGATGGTTTTGGTGGATGGCGGCGTTGCGGGAGCCAGCACCACTCCATTGGCCATCTTAGGCGAGTCTTCCAGAGGAGCCCCTGTCCCTGGGTCCCCTTTCCAGGACCTCTCGAGTCGCTGGCGACTCTTCCGATCTGCATGCGGCTCCACCAGCCCAAGGAGCCACCGTTTGCTGCTGCCGCGCTGGGGACAGGCCTGCTGGCAGCCAGCATCCCCATGTGTTGGGGCAGCGCCGCGGCCTTGCTCCGCGGTGAGCGCGTGTGTGGCCCAGCCTGGGCGTGCGACTGCCGGGCTGAGACGCTTCCAGCTGCTCAAAGCTCCAAGGGGCCGATGGGATCTGTGGGACAGCGGAAAACAGCCTCTTCGTTCCCTGAAGATGCAGCATTTAATGGGGGGCTGTTGCATGTGCTGGGTCAGTGCTGAGCTCCCTATGAGCTCTATGGCAGCCCCCGTGACGGGCTGTGCTGGGCCCCTGCGAGGGCCTGGGCCCCTGCGAGGGCCTAGGCCCTTGCACCCGTTCCTGACTAAAACAGGCCTTGCTGCTGCTCTGGCCAGGCACAGCTGTGTGGCAGTGACCTGAAACCCCCGCAGCTGTGGGGAAAGCGGCATCTCCTAGGAGGATATTGCTGCTTGTGACCCCAGCCTGCTGCTTGGTGTGAGAAACCTCATGTTTTAATGAGCAAGTGGAGACATGAGAGGGGAAGAGAAGGGAAGAAACTTCCTGCTTTCCCTATGAATTCCCAATTTAAGACTTCCTTAGAAGGGTTTAAGGACACTTTCATTGGCTTGCACGTCTGAAGCACAGAAATACATACTGGTTTTAACCAAGCTCCTTCAATAAAGGCTTTAGAAATTGCCTGTTTTCCTGAGGATGACACTGTGATGGGCTCTGGACACAGATCTGCCTGCCCTGCTGAGCAGACCGAGGGAGCTGTGCGGGCCCTCACCTCCTCTTGCACCCAGCAAGGCTGTCGCTACTGTCTCTCTTGACTTCAGGCACGGGTAGCGCTGGAGCCGGCTGCAGCCTCTGCCCTCCTGGAGCAGTGTAGGGGTGATGGGGCTGGGGTCGCATGTATGGGGTGCAGTGCCTGTGGGTGAGGGCCCTCCCAGCCCACAGAAGGCTCCCTTAAGGGCAGGGGCAGCTACTGAACATTAATCCGAGGAGTGCGTTGCCCCGCGTGCTCCCCCCGGCATGCAGCCCCCAGTAAAGGCAAATGCTGCCTCTGAGGCTGTGGTCAGTCACTCGCCTCCGGAGACAGCCTTGGTGAGGAGTGGGGGAACATAGGCACTTTAATTTCTGCATGCGCTACTCTGGATGGGAGATACCTTTGCTCTCAGCAGAATAAAACCAGCCTGCGTGCTGCCTCGGACAAGGCAGTGTCTGTGCCACAGGGACTGGCAGTGTCTGTAATGGGAGCAGGCCGAGCGAGGCCTCCTCTGCCTCTGTGCATTGCGCCTGGGCAGGAGTCGTGCATCGAGCCAGGAGCCCTTGCGCTGCATCCACGTGGCCGGGAGAGGCCGAGGGTCGTTCCTAACGGTGTCCTTCCCTCTCCGCAGGCTCTCCCATGGGAAACAGCAGCAGCCGGCTGTACAGCGCGCTCGCCAAGGCGCTGAGCAGCGGCGCTGTGCCCCAGCCCCGCGAGTGCGCGGCGCCGCCGGACCCCATCGACCCGCAGGAGCTGCTGGAGGAGTGCCAGGCGGTGCTGCGCAAGCGCCCGCCCCGCTTCCAGCGCGACTTCGTGGACCTGCGGGCCAGCGCCGCCGCCAGCCACCGGCCCATCAGGGTCATGCAGTGGAACATCCTCGCGCAAGGTGGGAGCGCCTGCAGCCCTGCGCCGCTGGGGAGGGCAGGACCTTTCCGGCACTCCAAATAGCGGCTTTCCTTCCCTGATGGAGGAAAGGAAACGGGGCTCCTTACAGCTAGGAAGCCAAATGTAGCTCTGCCTTCCTGTTGTGGCTGGGTCCGGTATAGTCTCAGAGCTGGCGCCCTTCACTTGCGGTTGTTAACCCCCAGAAAATAGCTTTGTAAGTCTTTATAAAGCTTCTCTGCCCACGTTTGCTCATAGCTTAGTGCTCAGCTGTTCATCCATTCAGACGTGCCATGGGAATTCTTCATCCTTTACACTTCAGAATAAATGTTTCAGGCTCTGAGTCCAACAGCCAGGACTTGAAAGTTGACTTATGCAATAGCCTCACCGTAATCATTTTTGAGGAAAATCTCCTTAAGGACTGTCATAGCATTCTGTGACCAAGTCACTCCTTTAATCCTGTATTTCTTCTTAGTTGAGCTATGGCAACCACATGGGGAAGGACTTGCTGAAGCGTAGTGACTTTTAGAGAGAGGGAAGCGGCCTAATTAGCTGTATATTTGTAAAAGGAAGTTAACGTTTCCTTTGGGAGGGACTTCACTGTTTTCAGCACGGGTTCTCTTGGTGAAGCCAAGGAGCCGTTAAGTCAGCAGTTACTCTTGCAAATCCCATGCCCTGCACGAAACCTGGAGTACACATGTTGCACAGAGAGCACAACATGTGTTGCAGAGACTTAGGTTTCTTCCCCTGGTAGCTTCCTGCCCCATGGAAAAAGGGGATGGATGCACGGCTGTTGTCCTGGCATGACTGGGAATAATGCTTGGTGCGGAGCGGGGCTGTTCTGGCACTCACGGTGTTTTGGAGCAGGAGTTTCAGGATGGCACTAGCAGTGGAGGAGAAGCCTGTTTTAGCTACTGACCGCTTCTCTTTTTCTCTCCCATCCAATTTCAGCTCTTGGAGAAGGCAAAGACAACTTTGTTCAGTGCCCCATGGAAGCTCTGAAATGGGAAGAAAGGAAGTGCCTCATCCTGGAGGAAATCCTTGCATACAAACCTGACATCTTGTGCCTGCAGGAGGTCGACCACTACTTTGACACCTTTGAGCCGCTGCTCAGCCGCCTGGGCTACCAGTGCACTTTCTTCCCGAAGCCGTGGTCGCCGTGCCTGGACGTGGAGCAGAACAACGGGCCCGACGGCTGCGCCTTGTTCTTCCTCAAGGACCGCTTCGAGCTCATCAACAGCGCTAACATTCGGCTGACTGCAATGAAGCTGAAAACCAACCAGGTGGCCATAGCGCAAACGCTGAAGTGCTGTGAAACTGGTAGGCTGTTCTGTATTGCTGTCACCCACCTCAAAGCTCGCACCGGCTGGGAGAGGTTTCGCTCTGCGCAAGGCTGTGATCTTCTCCAGAACCTGAAGAATATCACCCAAGGAGCAAATATCCCTCTGATAATCTGCGGAGACTTCAACGCAGAGCCCACCGAGGAAGTGTACAGAGAGTTTTCCAACTCCAGCCTCAACTTGAACAGTGCGTACAAGCTGCTGAGCCCCGACGGGCAGTCGGAGCCGCCCTATACCACCTGGAAGATCCGTCCCTCAGGAGAGTGCCGGCACACGCTGGATTACATCTGGTATTCGCAGCACGCCTTGAACGTGAACTCAGCTCTGGGCTTGCTGACTGAAGAGCAAATTGGGCCCAACAGGCTGCCATCATTCAATTACCCTTCAGATCACCTGTCCTTGGTGTGTGACTTTAGCTTTAATCAAGACCCCGACAGACTGTTATAATCCATTGGGATGCCACCTAATATTGCGGTGTCTTAATTCACCACGTTTATTTTAAAGAAACCTTTTGAAGCTGGAAACTATTTAAAGATGAGGAAATACTGTTGACTGAATGCTTTTTTCAGGCATTTGTTTGGAATTACACTTTCCATTTGGAGCTTGTTACTCTGAGGCCTCTGTCAGGGGGAGAGAGGAGTCCGTGCTCTTGCTGTGTGTGTTCATGCCCCAGCAAGGTTTGAGAGTTGGGAGGAAAATAAGTTTGTCCTTTCAGTATCCCCTCTGTCTAAAGCTTGAATCTTTTAATGAACATGGAGGCTTGTGATATTTAAATTAAAAATCACTTGTGTATATAAAACAACTTGCCCTGACAGCATGCCAATTTTATTTATTTCCTGTTAAGCTTGTGCAAGTACCAAAAGGAATGAGACTTGACTGCTCTTTTTTTTTTTTTTTTTTTTACCTTTTTCAATATGAAGAAAGACTAATGTATTTCAGATGTGAAATACTAACATTGTCTTCTCATTTTTTAAGTGATTCCAGACAAAAGTGTTGTTAAAAAGGAGTGGAAATAGATTCCCAAAGCGCCGTAGGAGGAAGCCTCTTCGGGTGGTAAGAGCAGGCGAGGAAATGGGGCTTCCTACTGTACCTCATTCAGTAACATCCTCACATTTCCAGAAGAAAGTGCATGTGTCTAGTGTACATGCACCCTGTAGCATACACAGTCACTGGTATCTTGTTTCTCCTGCGCTTTCCCTCCATGGACGTACCTAACCAGGGAGTTTCTTGTCTGCTTCCATTCTTACTTCCCTGAATGGTTTGGAGTTGTAGTCTTGTCGGTCTTCCTGTTTCAGTAAAGGGCCAATATCTTCATGTTGCAAAACTTTCTTTTATTTATATTCAGAATCTAATGCAACACTGGAACCTGTTAGAAAATCTCATTAATTTATAGAGAGAAGTTGGCGACCTTGTACCTCACTTGAAATCACTGCAGCTGTGTTTGGGGCACAGACAGGTCCTCTGACGGCACCAAGGCTCCAGCAGAGCTCTTCAGCCCACACAGCGGTGCTCTTAACCTGCCACAGGCCTCAAATGTACGGACTGTAAATGTGGCAGTACGCAGGAAAAGGCAGGAAGGGAGAGGGGGGAAGAGACCATGGTTTGACTCAATGATCCTGAAGGTCTTTTCCAACCCTAATGATTCTGTGGCCAGGTTGGAGCAGGGCTGATGTTGGACGGTTGGCAAAGATGAGGCAGAGCAAAGAATGCAGCACTTCCATGTGCGGTGAGGCCTGTAGTCACTAAGTGTTCCCAGGTGTTTATTAATAAAATATTTTTAAATGGAAATAATGTCTCTTGCTCTCTGTTTTATTGCCCTTACCTAAACCAGTTGCTGGTTGAAACAGATTAAGTGATTTATCTTCAACTTACAGCTGATGCCACCAGCAAAATGTCCCTTCCAGAGCTTCTCCTTGACCCTTCCAGTCCTTGTGTTTTAAGAGGTTGTCCTGGCTGCCTTTCTTTCATGGCAGGTTTGTTTGTTTGTTCTGTTTTCCTCTAATTGTCCAGGTTTCCCTGTACCTGCAGGGAAAGGTGTTACATTTAGAGAAGTTAAGCTGCTTTTTGCAGCAGCTGAAGATGCAGCCTAGACTTTAAATTACTGTGCACGTGTTTTAGTAAGCCACCTACCATAAAAGTCACAGCAGCAGCTACAGTTTACACTTACCCCTGGTGGCAGTTTCCAGAAGAAAGTGCAGTTGTGGTAGAAGCCCATGATCTGAGAACAAGGATAATATTGTATGCTCAGTGTTTTTTGTTTTGTTTAAAAAAAAAAATCCTTACTTGTGCAGAGGAACTCCATTTTCCTCATGATCCCCAAGCGTGTTTCCTGTTACTGAGCTCCTGTTACCTCTCTGCCGGCGCCCTGGTGCTGGTAAGCTGCACTAATAAGGCAGGAGAAGCCAAGCTCAAGCACCTATAGGCACCCGCCGCAGAGCGGATGCCACTTGGCATGTGAAGGGCATTGCGTTGTGTTGCTCCAAGTCCTGCCTTAGCCGTTGCTGCCGAAGGGCAGGCTCACAGCCGTGGTTCCTGTGGCACTGCCGCTGCTATGGAGTCTTCCTCCCAGGAAAAGGGGGCCAGAGAGATACTTAATTCCCTCTGGATGCTGTTTCCTGTCCTTAAAGGACAGCTCTGAAGGCAGGGAGGAGGAGGCACATGAAGAGGCTGGGCCATCTCCCTCGCCCCAGGCCACTCCTAACAGCGGTATCCTCAGGGAATGGCACCGCCCGGCCTGAGCACAGGGCTGAAGAGACAGCTGTATTTTAATAAAGACAGGCAAGTCTCCACAAATAACTGATAACTTCCCAGACAGTTGCGGCCTTTTATTTCTACTCTAGCTATAAAATGTATTTTGTAGATTTACTCTTTCGGAAAGCTTAAGTAAATGTCCTTTCTTTTCATTCTGCAAGAGGCAGGCTGGCAGCAGTGAAATGCTTTTGCTTGCTATAATTATTGGTAAATAATAATTTTTCTTAAGAAATAGCAGAAAGCTTTTTTCTTTTTATTTTTCTCTTTATGTGACAGTATGGCTCTTACACTAAAACTGTCTTCAGAGCTCTTCTGTGGCTGCATGCCCTACAAGCACACTAAGGCTAAAAAGATCTCAACAGATCCTTTGCTCTAATCTTGATTAAAAGCTGTATTAGCTTTAGCAGTGACACTTTTCCCTCACACTTAAGCCAGCTGAAGGAAGAAGTGACCCATTTATTTGATTTGCTGAAATGTAGATGCTGCTGCAAGCTCATTAAAATATTCTCTCCCTTGGCAAACCATTAGGTCAGAAGTAGATACTGTCACTCAGATCTTTCCCACGTACTAATATTAATTAGTAGTACCTCCTATTTGAACTCTCTCGACGGGGCAAACATTGAATTTAGCTTGTTCTGGCTGTGACACCTTCCCGCTTAATGGAGATCTCCGCACGTGTCCTGGTGAGTAAGAGCCAGGGCTCCTGGCAGCTCTCCCCGTTCTTGCTGCCTGCCTCTCTGCCCGACTCTGGCTCCCTGATCCCCAAGCAGCTCAGGTGCAGTTCTCCAAAGCCAAAATGCTGATGAGACCCTGTAGTGGAAGACCCCAAGATTTAAGCCTTAACCAGCAGGGTACTTCACCCCAATCAGTTTTTGAACTATGTCAAGGCACAGAACCTCTCACCTTAATGCTACTTGTGAGATGCTAGCAATGTTTTTACTTTTTTTTTTTTTTTTTTGCCAAAAAGTACAAATCTTTGCATCAGACTTGCACACTAAGATAGATCTTACCAATCAGGAAGAGTAACAAAACTAACTGAAAGGTATTCCTTTTCAACTTTTAGTCTAGTGTTCTTACCATAACTCAAAATTAAGATCTTTATTTTGAATTGCCATCCATAGTTAGTGTCTCACCTGTGGATTAAAGAGCAGCACCACTTCTCTCCTAAAGATGACAGGGATGATTTTAAAGAAAAAGTAAATATTAATATTTATTTTTTATTTACATAAAATCAGTGGTACTACAACCTATGTCCTAACACCCTCTGTATAAAGCATGCTCACTCCACAATACAGGGCTATCCTTGCATGAGTTACTACTTGCCACGGGTGAGTTAAACCTGGGCTCTTCTACACCACCCATCAGCAACAGCTGGTAGTCCCTCTTTTACACATGGACAAAGGAACAGACCTTTCAAAGAGATTGCAAAAGTCTTTTTCTGTTACTACCCCTTTGTGTCTTTCGGATTTTACAAAGCAAAGCAAAGATTTTACAGCAAAAACACTCCTTGCCAAGCAGCAATTACTAACGTCAGCACACAACAGCGTGTTGAAGAAAAGCTTGCAGGGACCTATGAAGTTACCTAAGAATTGTAGGTACAGGTAGGCATTTTCCTCTTCTGAAGTCTAGCTAGAGAAATCCTCCGTGACCAAGGGCCTGGCTCCCAAGGGCCAGAGATACGGATTGTTACCTACCTTGTACGTGGCTTGGCAAGGGCAGCTCACGTCAGAGCAGCTCCTAGGAACCCCATGCACGCTGATACTGAAGGGCCCTGCTTAAGCTCAAACTGAAATCACTCCCGGATCAAAAGCCCCCCTGCACTTACAGCTAGCAGTTCATACAGTCACAGAATCACAGAATGCCTAAGGTCGGAAGGGACCTCTAGAGGTCATCTAGTCCAACCCCCTGCACACGCAGGGCCACCTAGAGCACGTGGCACAGGACTGCGGGTCTTGAAGCTCTCTAGAGAAGGAGACTCCACAACCTCTCTGGGCAGCCTGTTCCAGTCCTCTGTCACACTCGGCGTCAGGAAATTTTTCCTTAAGTTCCTGTGGAACTTTTGATGTTTCAGTTTGAGGCCGTTTCCTCTAATTCTGTCGGTGGCCATCATGAAGAGAGGCCAGCCCCATCCTCCTCACTGCCTCCCTTGAGGTACTTGTACACACTGATTAGATCCCCTCTCAGCCTTCTCTTCTCCAGGCCGAACAGTTAAGAACAGGAAGCGCAGGGGCAGACCTGGAAATACACACACACGCAGCAGAAGCACAGCACTTAGCTCTTGGAAGCCTGGTAGACACCGGCACCGTTTCCAGGCCAGTCAGTGCCTCCGTGTTGCATGCAGTTCTTACGGCCTATACGGCCCCTATACGGCCCCTACCTTCTCAGGGCCGAATACGTCTCAGGGCTCCTGACACATCCTGCAGCAGCGTGGGCACACGCCGCTTGCTGCGCAGCTAGCCTAGAGCGCGCCGGCACCGCGGGCACTCCGGTGGCAGCACGCGGCTTGTGCAGCAGCAGCCAGGAGCCTCCGGAGCACGGCCAGGGTCGTGCGCCGCGCAAGGAGCCCCCAGAGCGCGGACGGGGGCTGCGCAAGGAGCCGCTGGAGCCGCGTGCCTGCGTTCCCCACACGCCTGCCACGATGCGAAGTCCCGTCTCAAACTGGAGAGACGGTCATCAGCTGTAGGTCCGTATCCATTTCCAGGAAGACAACCTTGCCTACTTCCAGTGCGTCTAAATTGGGTGTGGGAAAGGTCTTACCTACAAATAGTCCAGAGAAATACATTTCACGCTCTAAGATAAGCGTCTTTCACATATGATCAAGTAATAGCCATTTGGAAAAGGATCTCCTGCAGAAAAGACTTACACACATGGGTTTAAAAACGCTTTTGTGGTTTTGTCTTCTAGCTCCAACATGTTCTACCTCCACAGCATGGACTGCTCTTTTCATACACATCCATCTCCTTTTCTCCAAAACAGCTGCCTCACAAACGACTGGGTCTGTCCACCCAGTGCCCATGTCTTGCTTCTCACTCTCCCCCTTCTTTTCTTGCCTCTTTTTTTGGAAACAAATCCTCTTCCTTCTCTAACAATTCCTCCTGTGAAGGAGCACTTGTCACCTTTTCCCAGGCTCAGAATCACAGTTCACCTGCAAGAACTTTCCCACTTTACGTTAACTGGTGACACAGAGGATTCCTGGCTTCTACACCAGATGTTTGTTTTTATTCTTGCTGCAGCTTGTGCATTCATTGGCTCTTAAACTCTTCCTCCCTGCTTGGCAAGTAGAAAAGGAACCTTTTTTTTCCAAAAGAAATTTAAGTTCCTCACCTGCTGACTTGGCTGACTGGAGCTCTTCCCACCCTTCTTGCCCTTTGAAGGGCAGAATGAGGCTTACTGCTGTGACTCTGCAGTGCAGGTAACTTACTTTTCAATGATAGCTAAAAAGAAAAAAAAAAAAAAAAAACTTCAGTACAAGTGCTTAGTTTTCATCTCCTTTATCATTACTTAAGGTCTCGGCTCCAGACTTCTGTTGAAACCGTTCCACCAGGTACCAAGTGGTTAACTGGTCTAGACTTGAATTACTTGAAGATTAAGAACATCTTGCAAGGAAGTGAGGGTGCCCTTGGCCATCGGGGTGCTCACCACCCGATGTGCTGCTTTTACAGTGGCTGCTGCAGCACGGCCTGGGTGCCTCCATGAACACAGGGTGAGCTGCCCGGCACCTCTTTTAAGGCAAACGCTTGCACATGGGCTCCAACTCCATCCCGACATAACTTAAGCGCAATTAGAAAAGAGGAAATCTGCTTAGAAGCTTACTCCACTCAGAAGTTAGCATCTACCTCAAATCACTCATCTATGCTGAACCAAAGTTTTAGCAACTGGAAATGTTATATGTTGCACTTAAAGAAGTGCAACCCAGTATTTTTCTTTTTCAGAGCCTCTACCTACCAGTGCTTTCTACCTACCTCTATCACACAGCCAGCGAGAACAGTGCCTGAGAGTAGTCAGTTCTTATTTCCACCTTGTCTTCACGGTGCAGCCCTAAGAAACGCAGGTATACCTGGAGGACAACTAGCTAGTTCACACTGCTCAAGTTCTTACTGATTCTCAGCACGATTTAAGCACACCTGGCTTTCTTCGCCTTAGAGAACACGTTGGGAGCACATGCGAAGACTCCACCTCGCAGCTGGGGGGCAGCAACTTCAAGCTGCTCAAGACTCTCCACAAGTTTCATGTGAACAGCCTCAGGACAACTGCCAACAGCATCCCAAAAATAGGCTCAGAAAACCAGACCCTTGCCAGAAGTTACCTCACCAACTACTGCAAGCTGCTCAAATACTTGAGTACACTGTGTGGAAGAGCTGGAGTCAGGCATTCAGAGTAGTGAGGAGTCCCAAATTTCCACTGTGTATCAGCTATCCTAGGCTGAATGCCTGGAAAACTTCAAAGAAGCAAGAGAGTAAGTTAACAGATTGAAATGGGGGAAAAATAAAGCAGACCAAACAATTAAATTTCATTTCTATATTTCAGTAAAACCTACTTGAATACACTTTGAAACAAGAGTACAACAAAATAGAATATACTTCAAATGTTGAATATACAAACTATTATAGTTCATTCTGAACACTGGTACTTCCCCTCTTAACTAAAAAAAATTTACAGGTTTAAAACTACCTGACAAAAGTTCATGCTGGGTGTGACCTTTCAAGTGACAAGAGTAGAGCTGAAACTGAAATGTATGCACAGATGTCAAGGCTAAGTGAGAGACACAGGCATGTTATAGCACAGGCCCAAAGCCTGCTGCTATTTTGTCCACAATTAAGAAATTTAGACAGACTTTAACTACCATACAAAATATGTTACATGTAATTCTATAACAATACTGTGCTAGGTACAAGATTTTTAAAAAATTTGTTTTAATAAAAAAGCTTTACACAAACAAGCCATTAGCTTATTTCAAGAAAGATAACTGAAAATCAGTCTAAGGCTTTCATTTTAAATCTGCTTAAGCTGTATGATACAAAAAAAAATCCCTCTAGGTGTCTCTTCTTTTAGAAGCTCTTTAATCTTCTCCTTAATTTCACATTCTAGAATACCTAGTAGTAAGGGTTTTTCACATAGCACCAGTTGAGTACTGTGGGCACACAGTAGTAATTGCTGGTATGCACATAAAATGCACCAAATTTGCCATTTTTAACAATGAGACTTTCCTCTCCCCCTGAAAATTAAACCAAGGCAAAGTATCTCACACAGCTCTTTTAGTGTTCCAGATCCTAGTGTAACTTGGCGTAGTGAACTGTTTGGTCCCTTTCAGTCCCTCTCACTTTCCTTCTCCACAGGTTAGCTGTTTCCCAACTGGAAGCGGCAGTTTCCGTCAGCATCTCAATGTGGTTCAATCTCACCGAAACACGGGAAAACAATCTTTTTCCAGTAAGTCTTCAACATATGCATGTTTATTAACATTTCAAAACTCTCCTTTTTGACTTGGTGATCACATCCCCCCGCCCTCCCCCAGATTATGTCAGTATATGCAAAGGCAGAAGTCCACGCCAGGAGCGCACCGCTCTTCACTTCTCGCCTGCTACGATTCCTTCTGTCTTCACAGCCACGGGAAGGGCGATGGCTGAGGGCTGAGTACTAACGACAACAACGTGGGTCACAGTCTTGCCCCCCTCCACTGGCTTCTCCTCTTGCACGAGCTGCAGCGTTTTCACCTCGCGCTCCTGTTTCGAAGCTGCCGTGTCTGATTTCGCTTCTGGGCTTTGTATCAGCGCACTGATAACCCGCGGAGGAGTCTGGCCGGCCACCTGCTGAGCAGGCACCGAGAGTCTCATGACAGGTGCCCCATGTGCTATGGACACGGGGGTCAGTGCTCGGACAGCCAGGGGCGCCCCCACGATGTTAATGCTCCCTGAGCCAGCCAGGCCCGCCTTGGCTTGCAGTTGGCACTGCGTGAGCTGCGTGGCGGGGATGGTGATGATTTTGGCAGGCTGCATGGTGATTTTGTCTCCGTTCTCAGCAGAGGATGGCATCACGGTAGGGATTGTCTGGATGACTACCTTTGGAGTTGTTGCTGTGGTTGGGCTGGTATTGGTTATCAACGGTGACCCGGCATTTACAGACTGTACTGCTACTGTGGAAATTTTCTGTCCTAGAGAGGTCATGACGACAGGCACTTGCATAGCCACACGTACAGTCCTGCAGAAGAAGAAAGATGGTTAAGTGGGAACACAGGGCATCATTAGCACTGAAAATAAGGACAGACAAATCTAGAATTTACAGACTATTCATGGGCTGTTTTTAAAAAAATACCCTTTGTGCATCTATGATTGCAGCTCAGTAGTTTAGCAACATTCGTATCTGTTATTCCCCCTTCTACATAATTTTAAAATACGCCTGAGGGCAAGCACATTGACAGACAACTGACCGGCTCTAGTCTCTGACCCTAGACTTCCACAGTGCCCTACCCCGTTACACTGCTGCCTGCTGGCAAATCAATAAAGACATCTGATTTTAAAGTACAAAAACAGAAACTCAAAGGGAGCTTCCTAACCGAGAAAGTCAGCAGATGACAAGGCCAAGCTGCCATAAAACCAACCTGGGAGCTGTCGTTGCTGGGACAGTAGTAGTGGTCGTTGAGGGGCGAGATGATGATGATGACGAAGTATCATGCACTGGTGAGGCGATGTTCACAACTCTGGTGACTGCCTTCTCTGGCCTGCTGCAGCTTAGGTGAGAGGAGGTTTTTCCTCCACGTGCAGAGGCTGCAGCTTTTAAAAGGTTTTCTGCAGATAATGACACTCTCTCCAATGACTTTTCATCTGTAGGCATTGACAAATCTTCACTGCAAGATTCGCTTTTGTCATCATCTATGACAACTATGTTTTTTGGCATCTCCTTAAACTGGTACACAAGTCTCTGTCCTTCAACTTTTGCAAGGATTCCTCTTTGATAGTAGTATCTGCAAGGAAATAAGTAGTAACTGACATAAAGACAGTTTTTAAAGAATACATCTCTCTATAATAACACGGAAACTTGAAATAACCATAGTGATATCTACAATATGAGAAGCCATGGGGAAAAAAAAAAAAAAAAAAAAGGAGCTATCAAAGTACTCCAAGCTGAAAAAAATCTGGCCTTTTAAAACACACATTTGGAATTTTAAATAGCATATTAACTGCTAACATAAAAAGCAACAGGAACTACAAGATTCTGATGCTTCATAAACAGCCAAGCCAGCAAGTATACAAAATTAAAAAAAAAAAAAAAAACAAAAAAAAACTCAGAAATGGTATTAGATCAATAATCACTACTAGAAATGAGAGTTAAAAATTAAAATAGATAATTTAAGTATTAATGGAGGTTACCTCAGGGCTCTTCCCATAGTCTCATAATTCATATCAGGTTTGTTTTTGTGTTTTCCCCACAGTTTGGAGACAGCTTTTGAGTCCACAAGTTTAAAGATGCCCTTCTCTCGCTGAGTCCACTTAATATATCGAGGACAAGTATTTTTGTCCTGGAGAAGGTCCAGAAGAAATTCCCATAAGTACGTTGTATTTCCTAGAAATCAGAAAGCACTGAGATATTAAAAATCCACTTTTACTATCAGCAAACTCTCCATATACAGGTAGCTCTGAAAGATTTATATTAGAAGCGAATGTTACATGGAGTATGGTACTGGCAAGCACTCATTCATTTAGTAAAATGTCCATAAATATTTACATTCCGGAAGAAGACAATCCAAGCATTTGGCTGTACAGCACAGGAGCCTCTTCAATCCAGCACCCACTATGGGTTCTTGCATCAAGTCACTATAACCTGCAGCCTCTCAGCAGGCACAGGAATAGCAGAGCTCAGGAAGTTTTTCTCGTGTTCTCTTACCAAGGAGTTGAAATACCAGTGCATTTTATGACTGGGAAGGGCAGGGGCTGTAATATTTTAATGATACATGGTGCTTCAAGAACAAAACACCTCCAACTGTGACAAGGCTCCTTGTGTCCCTGGTGTCCTAACATAGCATTTGTTATGCCATGATGAAGACAAAATATATTTCTAATTAGAAATATATTACAACACATTAAAGACAACTGTCACAGACTCCAAGAAGTTAACTGTCCTTGAAAAGCCTCAAAAGAGAAAAGCTGGAGTTTCTGTCTTCCAAAATACCATCTCACAGAGATAGAACAGATGTATTCTACCAAGCAGACCGATAAGCAGTAAGTACTAATCCAAGAGCTACCAAGAATCCATCTTCCAATAGATTTCAGAGACATTTGAATTTAACCTATATAAAAGAATAACCAAGCAGAGAACCAGGAATCTTGGAATCATCCTACATAGCTCAACTCTTAGGGAAGAAATCTTAGGGAAGGAAAGGATAACATTGACGAAATATACAGCTTTTTGAAAATATTTTTCTCACTTCATTTTTCAAGTCAGAATGGCTCAACTTACTGTTTGTTTCATGCCAAGTGTGAGAACTCCTCATAACTACACTTAACAAAAAGACCAGTAAATTTTCAGGTCATTAAGACATTCACTCCAGGGAAAAAAAAAAAAAAAAAAAAAAACAAATAAAAAAGCAAACACACTCATCTGCAGAGTATTTCTTGGAATTAATCCAGTGTTTTTCCCCCAGCTCCTCAGAAATATAATTTCGGGATTCACTGCCAAATGCTGTAGAGTCTGCAGAAATAAAAGTGGACTTCAGCATCAGAAAGTGAACAGGAACTTCAAGAGAAACTGTTGCTTAACATGCCTTCATTTTTTTTTTCTCTCAGGAGGAGCATGGAACACCCGTACTGCTTGGAAGCCATGTACCACAGCAGAAAACCCGACAACACTGCTGTTATGCCAGGTACAGCTAGCAGGCATTTAACAGAGAGCTCGTTTTAGAAATGAACAACAGTTTTGAACCATCTTAAAATACTTCCTCCTAAAACATAGACTAATTCTATGAATCCAAACATACAGCCACACGAGGAAGAGAAAGACGTTTACTAAACCTTTTCATATGAACAGATTTACATCTGTCCATATAGATGTAAGTGTATATTTACTCTTTAGCATTAGCAAGACCAGCCTGTAAACATAAACATGCACTGCAGCTGGCAAGAGAGGCAGAAGTTTCTTTAGGTACAGGCAGTTGCCACATTCTCCCTGAAAGGTCTCAGGCCACCTGATGCTGCAAGGCTGGCACTGAGGAGCTAGGCATGACTGTGACCTATCTGCACTCCAAGACAGAGTGGGTTTTGCATTTGGGAATCATTTTTTTGGATAGCTAGTCATCACAACTGCCCGCTATTTAAGAACGCTAGCAGCAGTCTCAAAATAGAAGCATTAGTGGCCAGGAGGTATGTGAGTGACACAAGGCACCGCGTGTGGCAACAATCTATCCCACTGGTACTGACAGGAGAAAATTCCCAGCACCTCTACGCTATCGGCCTCAGCTTTAGAAAGTGTATTGAAGCAAAGCAGGAAAAAAAAAAAGGAAAGAAAATAACCAAACCTAAACTGCTACTCCTCTAGGCTGGAAGCAACAGTAGTAAATCCATCCCACTTAATAACACATCTTCAATTCCTCCTTCGTAAGGAACTCTAAAGGACAACTAAATAAGATCTACAGCTGCTGTACTTCGCACCAGAAAGTATCAGGGACAGCACCAGGGAAGGCGTATCCACAAGGACAAAGAGCAATCTCCTTCCCAGCACAAGTAGCATCCCTTTTCCCCAGGACTTAACTCCACTGACACTACTGAGCTCTAAGAAGAGTTTTTGCATTTTCCAAAACCAAACTGCATGTGAAGTAGCTTATATTTGAAAGTAATTTTAAAATAACAAATAGGAAATTCAACTATAAAACATTTGCAGAACACTAAGTTAGCTTATAAGAAAAATAACCTACTTTATGCCAAATGTAGTATAGAATACGTAAAGGTATCTTGCAAGGTCAAGAGCCGTAAGCAGATCGTTAAAATGGCCAGTAGAAGTTTTAAAAAAAAAAAAAAAGTCAATGGCAGCCCTTACCCCAAAACAAACAGCTACAGAGAGAAATTGCTGAGAGAGACAAAAACTCGAAGAGTGAGATGCAGGCCTCCTTTTTAAAAACCACGGTGTGGCAAACTAGGAACGAGGACGGTTTTCAAGCATTCTTCTGATAGTGGGCAGATGTAATTGTGCTATCAGTTAGAAAGAAGGTTAAGAAGCCTTTAAGAATACCGGAGGGGAGAAAAAAGAAGCAAGACAGACTTTTAAACGCATCAGATGCAAAGATCTAATAATCACCAAGATCCACTGCTACCCCCAAAACTGAAGAAGTAACACTGGCCACTGCAGAGAAGTTTACAGCTTAAGAAAATCAGTAAAAAAAAAAACATCTAACATCCACACCACATCAGTCTCATTCTTCCTTGGTCTACAGACAAATATAATGACTCAGAAGCCATATCCAGATAAGAAATCATGTAAACAGAAGAGGTCTTACTTTCAAATGAATTCCAAAACAGTAGCGCTCAGGCTGACAACTGCACACTCCCTCAGCATTCATGCTGCTTCTAAAAGTCACTAAAACTCTTGTCCCTCCTAGATGTAGCAACATCACCAAACAGCTTTCTGTGGAGCAAGAGAAAAAGAGATCCACACTCTTCATCCACACGCACGGAAGAGCTGGCACACGATACTCCACTCGAAAGGCAACTGCGAGCCAAGGTTCACGAGCACAGGGCTCTGGCTCAGTGAAGGGCAGGGACATGGACACCAGAAAGGGCCTTGCTGTGTGGCTGAAGCAGCACTAGGAAAGGAGGGTCCTCCTGCACAAAGCCCCTCGCTCACCAGCTAAAGTAGCATCTCGTCATTTGTTTTTTTGTTTACGCCAAACGGCATCTCTTACCAAAGCAGCCTATTCCCGCTGAAGGCTACAAACGAATCAAAGAAACAGATTTCCAGCTGCCGCCACCAGAAACACTCATACGCTGCTTGTGCTCGACAGCAGGCCTTTCAGTGGCAGCGCAGGAAATCAGGCATCGAGCACGAGCCAGCAGAAGACAGCATGAGCCACCAAACACAAGCCAAGCAATGAAGGAAACGCGGGACGCGCACCCAAGCTTACCAACTGCAGAGCGTGGCACTGCGCGCTTGCAGCAGCAGCACACAATCTCTGCTACACCCTGTACAAGCTTGCAATAAAACTAAATCCGTGACAAAGGCAGTGGGAATTTAGCCACCAAATGTGCTTTTCCAATAACATATATAATATAAATACACACATAATTTGAAAGACTCAATAAAAAGAAAAATATACCTTTGCCTTCTCTGGGTTTCTTCTTTATACCTAAATCCGGAGACCCATCGGAAATAGCTGATTGTTGGGTCTTTGGTTTACGGCCAGCTACATATAAAAAGAAAATGGGAAAAGTATTAAACACAGACATACTTTGCAGTTTCACTCTCCTGAAAGAAGCAGATCATGCAGACTTCATTTTTTTGTCATTTCCTTGCTCAGGGTATGGATACATTTAAATTCCTACATCACTATTGCTACGTATCCAACGTAATTGTTCATCTGCTTTTATAAGCAGATTTACTTCAGTTGCTGATGAGATACTGCCCATGTATTTGCCGCATACATGGAACAAGACTTGGACATATTTGCATACTTTCCCCACAGCACCCGTTACTCTACAAAACACACTCCTCTTTCCTCCTGCCTTGTTTCTGGTGTGTGCGCATCGCCCTAAGCACCCAGGTGTGTGGGAAAAACTTCTCTGGCAGGGCCTGCGGCTTCCTCATCCTTCTGCACATGAGTGACCTCCTCAACGTAAAGAGGCCAGAGCAGGGAAGAGCATCACCTTGCAGGGGAGCAGGCTGCAAAAAGGCCACACTCCTGCTCACAGCTATAAGGAAACAACAGCCACTTAAGTCTCCTGCCTCTGGCACAAGAGCGCTAATTCTGCCTGATGAGCAACGCCCTTCATTATACACTGAACTTTAACAGTCACTTATTACAGAATAAAACAGGCATCTGCACTCTCTGCAACAGGTAAAAGACATTATATAGAAACTACCCGTGAAAGGTCAGAGCTTGCTGAGCAGAGCTTGCTGAGCAGGAACCTGTCCAGAAATGACCCTCCCAAGAGCGGAAAAACAAACAGGCATTTTAATCAAGTGCGCAGCCACAGTCACTAACATTTTTCCATCACAGTGTTCTTGTCTAATGTAGACAAGAACTACATTTGCAGTAGAGCTATAGCTCTTCGGGTATCCAAGTTCACAAGTTCATTTTACGTGAGTCTGTTTTAAATCTAATACTAATGCTGTTTTATCAGAATTGCTGTATGCTGTTTTATCAGAACTGTATTTTTCTTTTCTAAATTACAAACAAATACTCCATCTTTGCATGTCTGGATGTGCTAATAAAACAATATTCCTAAAGTTACATGAATTATATCAGTGTCTGTAAAAAATTCTGCTAGACCAGAGAGAAGCTTCATACGCTGCCAGGCTTTAACAGTAATCCCATTTGGCTGCTGAACACTTAAACACTTTTCTCAATAGTCTGTCCTTTAAATCAAGCAAATCAGACAAATAAGACAGCTCTCTTACTGGAAAGACACTCTATTTATTTTGCAAACTGATTTATAGGTTTGTAGGTTAACATTTAGGCAGATCAATTATCAACTGCAGTAAGGAAATGGAGTGGCAGCTCATAGTGAGTATTCACGGCCACAGCCCCTGCCCGCTGCCTCACAGTCCTGCAAGGACTCTCCCCAACGCATGCAGATCAACAGCAGTGCAGGCACACGCATACCCCACCCTCACCTCGCCATCCCGCTGGATCCCCACAGCAGCTCGACGAACACAGCTGCAGCCTGGCACACTTGCAGTGACGGTGTATTACGCGACACACTCTACATTTGATTTTTCTTTTGCTATTGGATTTGAAATATAATTACTATGGCATGTACAGAATTAATTGCAGAACAAGAATTGTAGACTGGCCATTACAAAATGGCTTTCCTCCTGAAGGCTGCAGTAGTAAGGACATTCTGCAAAATACATCCACTGCAGAAACTGTTAGTAAAGCTGGTATGGAGAAGCTACTAGAAGCCTGGCTGCAGTGCCTTAGAAAATGACATAAGCCAAGAACTTCATCCCAGAGAGGCCTGGTGTTCCCTGCTACAACCCCAGTGTTCCACCACAAACACCACTCCATGAAGCACCTCCTGATAATACACACACTACAGCTCTTAGCCGCTCCATAACTTCTGACGTTCTCAGCAAATACGGTTTCTGGCCTGGCCAGGCACAGTGGCCTGGACTTCCAGCTTTTGCAATACTTGCTATTCAATGTGGGACACGAGATGATTCCAGAGTACTGTCAATACATATAGCCAACGTCCAAATATCTGAAGAACATCCAAAAGCAGGATGAAATCCAGCCCTTTCCTCAAAAAAAAAAAAATCCCTGAGATCACTTCCTCTTCAGATATATTAATATTTCAGGGAACAAATATTTATTTACCCACAAAGACCCACTTTGAATCCTTCTTTACCTTCCCTCCAGGAAACAAGAAAAAGCCTTTTCCTTTACCATTTTGTGAACTACATCCTCCTTCTCATCATCTCTTTTTTTTTGTTGCACACTCATCCCCCTAGAACTCACACTTTAGCGTTCACTTACTTTGCATTATTATAGGAGAAGGAAAATCAGATAGGTTAACCTATCTCCACCAGTACCAACCACATCATCCACAACAGGGTAGCACACCAGAAAGAGATTTTTAGATTGCTGCTCTGAAGAGGTATGTGTACCTTTTTTCTTCTTCATTGGCTCATGGATATCAGGGGATGTTGGAATAGGAGATGCATCCATCGGTTCAGACTCCTCTGTAGAAACCTCCACAACAGTTTCTGTGATCACATCAGGTCTCATGGCAGCATGGATAAATTCTGGGGTTGACACACAAGGAGGGACAAAAACTTCCACTATGTTGAGGAATGCGGGGAGGGGAGAAAAGAGAGAGAGAGAAGAGTATATGATGAAATTTCCACCTATGTTATCATACCTGTATAAAATTATTTTAAACAAAATATATTAAATAGTAATACTCAGTACTAAATCTTGGAAAATGCAAGGTAATTAACTTTCATATTTTCTAAACTGGTACTACTATGCAACATAGTGCATTTAAATATTCTCTCTAAAATAGAAAAAAAAAAGGGTTAGAAATATTTTTTCCCTTAAATATCTGCTTGTTTTAGCAATGTAAAATACAGAGTCCATTTCAAATGCCTAGTTGTTCAAGTATCTGTATTCAATAACCTGTCTCAGAGAGCAGAAATCACCTGAAGTATGTTACTGTGTGATAAGGAAATCACCTAAAATTCAAACAAAACGGTATTTTTGGTATATGCAAGAAAATGTTTTAAACCACACGCAACTCTATAGACAAGCAGGTTTCCCCTGCACTTGTGATAAAAACTGGCGGAGGGAGAGACGGTCCAGGGAGCAGAAGCTGTGCAGGACATACCCGGGCTCCTGGCATCTCTCAGGCAGGTTGGAGACTCCATGTGAAGCAGGGCCTCTGCGGCTTCGATGGTCTTGTCCGTGCAGTGCACATTACTGCCATGCACCGAGGCTTCCACTGCATGGGAACACAGCGCAGCGTGAGACCCCGTTCCACATATTGCAAAGTCCACAATAGCACTAATGCTTCTGCGACATCAAGCCCCGCAAAACGACTGGTGTCCGAACTCCTTTATTCCCTCCAGTCCCCAGGAATGTTTAGGACAGACATGACAAGTTGAACCAACACCACTGGTTCTCAGACTAGATTTCTGTTTTGCAACCGAGCTCCCCACTTCTATTAGGCCATCAAGAGCTAAGGGAAGCATAACTCGAGTTTGCCTTCAATTTAACAAGAACAAACCAGATTAAAATGGAGATAGCTAAAAATTAACAGCAGTGGAGGGAACTAGCCCCATCTCCAAGTAATATCTCGTTCAAATCTAAAGGTCACCTTCTCTTCAGGTTTTAGATCTATTTGGATAGAAAAATATAAACACAGATTAGTTTGCAAAACAGATAAATCCAGTTTAATTTCCGGACATTAAATAAATCTGCAGGTTGGGTTTAGCAGGCTTGTCTGTTAAAAACAAACCACAAAGCATACACCCACACACCAATATGCAGAGATTTTTTTTAAGCAACAGGTGAGGAAAGAAAAATAAACCTTTTTTTTTAAGTTCTGAAAGTTGAAGATAACCGAGTTACCAATCAAAATAATTAAAAATAACCTTGAGAAAATAACGCGTGTACATGTTGATGGTGGGCAGACCACAGCAAGCCGCGCACAAGCAGGAGCACTGAAGCAGAGGGGCAAGCGGCCGGCGGAGCTGCAGCGCAGCTCGGGGCCCTGCGGCGCGCTCCCGCACAGAGCCCTTGCCAGCGGCGCCCCGGCAGCACCTGCCGCGCCAGGCACGCGCTCACCGAGGTGCTGCCGCCCGCGCTGCTCGCTCTCTCCATTTATGGCCACAGACTCCAAGCCGGAGCGCTGCAGCAGGACGGCCAGCAGCGGCGCATCTATCTTTAGCGTAAGTGGGGTCACCTATGCCCAGCGCTGCAAAACATGGGAGGATTCGGAGCAAGGCCCCGGGGGAACCTCCGGGCACATCTAGCCTGCTACTGCAAACAGCTGCAAAGCAATAGGACGTTGCTCTAGGGACAGGCAGAAAAAACACTGCTAGTGAGAGCCGTGGTACAAGAAGACATAAGACACATGCATGCCTGTCTGGCGTATTTCAGCTTAATACTGCTGAAAAGCAAGGATTAAAAACCTACCAAAGACCTAGCAGCGAGTAAACCAAGCACACAGACCTGCAACCGCATGCACGCAAAACAAGAGACCCAAATGCAGACACAGATGGAGGCAGCGCCTAGTGAAAGTGCCCAGCTGTCCCTGGCCCCGACGCCCCTGGGGGGCTGCAGCTCCTGCGGTGGGGCAGGCGGTGCCCCTACCCTTGCCTCCCCACGGCGTCCCGGAGCGCGGGAGCCAAGTGCCCAGCCGCGCTCGAGCAGGAGAGCAAACCCTCTACCAAGACAGCTCTCTTAGGGAAGAGGAGCTCCAGCCACACAGCAGCTGCCCACAAAGCTCCCCCCTCTTCCAGGCAGCACCTACTGCTCGCCACCCATTACCGGAGCACACAGGCAATAAGCAGCTGCGTGTTCCGAATATATCACTCCTGCATCAACACTGGAATCACATATTCCCACTTGGCACTAAGTGCACTACTGAACTGTGGAATAAAGAAGATTTGAAGCATTTAAAGATTTGAGAAAAAAAATGTTAATGTATTTGCTTTGGCTGGAACAAAACGAATGATGCCTGCCTGACACGTCAGCTAACTAACCAATGCTGCCAAAAAGATCTGCACTAAATACTTGCTTACATGAGTGCTATTAAGTTTGAAGTCTTTCCAATTGGCTTTGTCCTCTCCGCAGCCACCCCAAAGTTTTGGGCCTAGGAGCACTGCAGCCTTCAGTCAGCCGTTACACATGGCCTACTCCAGGCTAAATGGCCAGCTCGGGTGGCCACAGTTTCAGTCAGCATGGCAACAGCACTTTCAGCTGTGCTATGGCAATATTACTACCACAACATATTTGGAAAAGCAGAGTGCACGTTCATTTCTCACTACAAAGCCTTACCTAAATGGCATTTTGCCACGGTACAATATGTCTAGGTAAGGGAGGACAGCAAGTCCACGTGTTTGTTCACCAGGTGTGTATATTGCTGGAAAAAACAGAGCTAGGAGGAGATCCCGAAGAGAACAAGGGATAACAAACAGGAAGTGTCCTTTGCGACAGGGGATGGACAAGCAAAAACCAGTAGCCTGTTCTTGACGGTGACTAGATAAAGAAGTAGCATCAATTAGATAAAGAAGTAACATTGATTAAACTGTGCTTGTATCATGGCACTTTGTGGTACTTATCTAGATAATGAGAGCGGAAGAAGGCAAACCAGGTGAGCACAGATTCTGGACTAAGAAGAAAAAAAAAGCCCACTTCAGCAATCTGATTCTATGGCATTTCTTTAAAACAGTTTTAAACTGTTACACTTTCTGTTTTGTGCAGAAAATTAAGGATTCTCTTATTAAAAAGCCCATCTCCATTGGAAAAGCAAGTAACCTTAATTTCAAAAAGAACAGGCTAGGCGAGCTGATGTCTTTCCCCAGCATTGACCTGATGGCTTCTAGCCCCACTTCCATCCTTCTACACAGTGTGTACAGTAGATTATTCAACAGCTCAACAGCTGTTACAAAACACCAAACTTGGTAATTAGGCCTGACAGGGCCATACTCCAGCATTTCTGAGCAGAATATTGGCAATGCATCAATTCTGTAACAATGCTCCTAGTTTTGACATGAAAGAGGAGTAACAAAATGAACTAAAGTAAGCCAGGAGAGAGAAGGGAAGAAAACGGACTGAAATGTTCGGCGCTGCTTTCTGTAACCGCAGCGCAGTCCCTGCCTTTATCTGAAGGGCTATCGCAGACTGCATTTACAAGGTCAGCACTTAAGTGCAGCACCTGATTTACAACAGCTTATCCTTTAATGCTATTAGGCAGCCAGAGCACTGCTGTGAGGAGGAATTCAGCCAAGAGAAACTACACGCACTCTTAGGGCGCTTCGGGAAAGGTTACTGGTGCTTGCATGATCGCTTCACCTCAGCACTTACAGACTACATAAACAGCAACGTAAGGCAGCATCAGCATTAAGGCTGTATTTTAACTGCCATTGCATGTAATACCCAGGATCTTTCAATTCACCCCATGTCACTGGAAAAGGAGATACTTCTAGTCAATTCATTGACTTGTAGCAGGCATTTGACTCAGTAACTGCAGGGCCATTTCTTGATTTGGGGAATACTCTGAACTCCCTCATCAGGCTGCTTTGCTAGCTCTAAAGCTTTTCAGCTAAAGAGAATGTGAGGAGGAGAAGGAATCCACCATATACCAGTAACAGTGACCAGAGCAGTCACCTTGGAACACCTGCCCTCCAGCGTGCTGTACGGCATCAGGCCAACACTCAAGAGTTTGGGGCTTTTTCTTTAAGCCTCCCTTCTTAAAGCTACTCTAAGAGATGCTCTTAGAGACAGGAATTAAGACAACCTGAAGCAAGAGCAACTCTGCTTCAGCTTTCCTCCCACAGCCATCAAACACTGAGGTTTTCTCAATGTTGAGGACACAAGATATGGCAAGAAACAGGATATATTTAGTGTAACTCCTCAGGATACAGGAATCTGTTCAAACCAACACAATGCCACCTACACACATACATATATACATAAGCAAAAAGATATGGGGCTGTGAGACTGTGATGTTGGGAATACTACATATGTGTAGGTATCCATACCCCACAACACAGCGCCACTATCAGAAGAAAAGATCATTGACTTCGCTAGAGTAAGGATATTAGAGAAAGCACTGCAAAGGCGGGTCTCATTTATCTAAGGGCAGTCACAGATGGCCACAAGCGACACAGAGCGACTTCAGAACGGTGGAGGCAACAACCGGTCGCTTAGAGGGTCCCTGTGCACCGCTGGCGGGGCTGACTTGTGGAGCCCGCAGCAGCAGTGCTTGTGGGATCAGACACCTCAGCTGGACATTTCACTGTGTGAGCAACCAGCCCACTGACAAAGCTCGGCCATCTTTTCTGTTGCTCACAGGAGGCGCCTGCAAGGAGGTGGGGTCGGTCTCTTCCCCAGAATAACTACCAACGGGACAGGAGGAAAAGGCCCACAGCCGAGACGGGGAGGCTCAGGTTAGGCGCTAGGGCGAATCCCTACACGGAGGGCGCGCTGACGCGTTGGGAGAGGCCGCGCGGGGAAGCGGCGCAGTCCTGGTGGCGGCAGCGCCCGGGTAGCGCGGCGCTGCGGGCGGCGGCTGCCCCTTCCGCGCGGCGCCAGCCCGGGCCC
>JAUBNY010001085.1:1689472-1705482 GCA_032275445.1 Crypturellus soui | reverse complement strand
GGGACTCGGCAACGGGGCGGCCCCTCGCGCCGCCGCCGCCCCGCGCCGCTCAGGGGCAGGGGCGGGGGCGGCGCTCAACACCGCCCCGCGCCGCCGGGGCGGCCGTTCCGCCACCCGCGGGGCCCGCAAGCGCCAGTGACACCTCAGCGCCGCGGGGAGAAACACGGTCAGCGCCACCCTAGGCATCCCTGAGAGATTAAAAAAAAATAAAGTCAAAAATATATAGAAGAACAGAACATTCCCTGAAGGGGAAGTTCTTCACTGGACTTCTCTGAGGTCCGGTGGCTGGGCTTCTTCCAGGCGGACCTACATGTTCATCACATGCAGAACCTCCTCACTACAAGTATTTTATATAGATATACACAGGATGCAGCAATGCAGGAAAGCCACCATTCAAAACTGTATTTTTGACACACATGAATGTGTTCCTTGATAAGGAACAAGGAAACTTTGTTCAAATTAAAGAAAACAAGTTTCACTTTTTCTGTGCAATACACAGCAGTTAAAACTCATGCCAGTTATTCCAAAAAGCAGAAGACCACCCAAGACACCTGAAGTAGAAATTCAGAACACGAAAGGGGGGAAGATTTCTGCAGATTGGCAAATAAGTGTGATTAGAACCATCAAGTATCTTAGGCACTTTCTTGAAAAGTAAATCACAAAAAGTCTCAGAGTTTTTGTTACTTAAAATTATTACTTAAAAATTACTTTAAAAGGCACTTAAAATTATTTATTCAAAGGGCAACACCTACCAAGAAATACTAAGGGAAGATCATTAGAAGCACGCACAAGACTGCCGAGAAGTCCGTATAGTTTTCTGTTCAAGTAAAGAGATTTGAAATTTTCTTCATTGCATTTAAAACCAACATAACACTCGGTAGCAACACATGAAAGGCAGCTTCCTCTCCCATAGTTTCCTAAGCAAAGTTTTCTCTCCCAGAATTATTTTAACAAGTGCCTTAAAAACCTACTCTCTGGTAACAGGTTTTAGTTTTCTTTGGAGAACTATTTCATAAAGCTCACAACTCCAGAAACTAAAACTTTCCAATGCATTTCTCCTTTTGCTGCCCACTCTCAACAGAAAACTGAGCCAAAAAAGAAAATCTGTATTTCATTGTTTTAGCTAAATAGGTTTCTAATTGTACCTTGATGTGACAAAGTGACCCAGAAAAGATGATGTGATCAGAAAAAGACAAGTATCATCAAGCAGTTACTGTTTCAGAGGTGACTAGTTTGACTTCCTCTAAGCAAGTCAACTGCAAGTAAATGTGAGAGGGCAGCATTTATAAGTATTCATAAGCATGAAAACCTGCAAAGTTGGAATGCCAGAGGGGCTATGCTGGAACACCAAATAAGTTTCAAGTAACTTCAGAATTCCAGAACTCCAGAATTCTGTCCTGTCCAGAGCACAGAAATAATTTACAAACTTCCAGTAGTTACAGAACGCTCAGTTTTACCCAGGATCCCAAAGAAACTTGTATCTAGCAATTACGGAAACAGGTGCTATCCTCAACAGCAGAACTGTTGAGAGCTATTGCTGCATTGCCACAGTAAAGATACAAAGAAGCGTTTTTTAACTGCTCTATTCCTAAAATGCCCAAGAGGATACAGCAATCTCTCGCACCAGATCATTCCCATAAACATTAACATCTGTTACAGATTCTATAGTTAAAAAAAAAAAAAAAAAAAAAAACACATTCAAAGTTGAAAAACTGCAAGAACTGGGGAAACTGTGGCCACAGCCGTAAGATTATCTTCTTGACCACACCATATAAAATCTTATAATACCAAAGCCACAAGCCTGTCACAATCCATGCCTTGATGCAGACTCAGCCTCTTGGTGTCACTATTCCTAAGGCCACACCATACAGAAAAGCAAAATGTGCCCTGAGGAAAGGCACTATTCAGAACCAAGTCAAGAGTCTAAATTTTAGCAATATCGCTTATAAATGCAGAGCAAGAAAGACTCATCTGTTTCACAAAATGTATCTCTATGTATTTCCCTGCCTGAGGATTAAGTTCTTCAACTTCAAAATAGTCTAGCATAGTATCACAAATCTGGTGTTTCCTGAGCACCTTACCCAGCCTTACAGCGTGTGCACTATTGGAGACGGGCACCAGCCTGACCTGTCACTAAAGCCCAGCTGAGCATTCACAGCTCCGCGAGATGACTGCTGTGCTAACATGGCACAGCTATCGGCGAGCAGCAAGTTTAGTCCTTATACATACACAAACCTAGAATTCATCAACCACGGCTATAGTCTTAACACACAGATTGCTCATAAAACTTTATTATTACTAACAAGTTTGTCAGAAGTTTTTGACCACTGAAGTGACTGCAAGGAGACTGCAAGTCTGTCCAGTTAAGGTCTAGGCCATAATGACCCATACTACGAAGGCACTCAATGAGCCTTTCAACTGGGAGTTACACAGAAATATTTGTTAAATGAGCTTTTATTACCAACTTCTTACGCTTGCACGTTTCTTTCAGCACAAATATAGCGCTGAAAGCAGCAAAGCAGAAACCTGAAATCTCAAAAGAACTGGACACTGCACTCAGGCTGGTTCTGTTTGTGTTAGAACACCATTAATAGACCCTCTGCACAGACTCTTTTCTCTAACTTCTCAGAAAAGGAAACACCTGGGGTTACAAGCCAGTAAAGATGACGCAAAATTTAATTTGCAGTTGAATTCTCTTTCTGATGCAAGGATGTTACTGGGAACAGCTGTACATATCGACGTACATGTAACTGCTCCGAGTGGTATAGCAGTAGCAAATACAACTCGAGGGAGATCATTTTGTTGTTACCATCGATATTCAACTTGTAAAAGTGCAATGGATCTCTTGGCAGAGCGAGAACTCACATCAGGGTAGTTGCAGCATGGTGTCCGAGTTAATTCACATTCAAAGGACAAATTCTTAACCCATGAACATGTTAGTGCCACCTAATTCTCATAGAAAGGTAAGTACTCCATGCTCCTGCCACAGCTTTGTCTCTTTCTCTTCCATCTAGCAAACTGGCAGCTTGACCTGAAAGTGTAGGCGAGTTCATGGAACGCCCAAGCTCTTGCTTTTAGTCAGCACAGTGTCCCACAGCAACCTGCTCTCCACTTCTAAAAATGCTATCAAGCTGTCAGTGTCAGGAAATGAAGTTCAATCCCTGGGGTGCATCAGGACTACCACTACTACACCAGATGTGCACTGATTTCATTGAAAGAGGCATTTTCATCAAATAGTATCTCAGAGAATAAAGGATAAAGCCGCTTTTTTTATTCCCTACAGACACATGCCATAAGCAAATGTAAGTGTTTAATCAGAGCTAATATTGAATTTTAAACATACAATACTTAATAGATACAAATTTATCTTAGGTAAACAAAGGAGTTCCCAGGCCCAAGTTCAGATAAAGGAAGCAGTTTTAATTACAATGAAAGAAGGTAAATAAAAGCAAACAAGAACAAGTAAGAACTAAAAATTTTAAGCAGATGTACAAGACTGCTTCCAACAGCAGTTAGCAGTGTAAATAGCAAAATTTTGCCTTTTAAAAGAAATTTGACTTATATATACTTTTTCATGCATTCATTTAAATTAGGGAAGGAGTTAAGTCTCAACTCATCATTTATTCACCTCCTCTCTCCTTAAGGATGACTATCAGTTTACACGATAGTTTCAACTGATTGAAAAACAAATTTAAGAGATTAGAGACAAACATACCAGCATTGTTGT
Organism: Crypturellus soui; assembly: GCA_032275445.1. Classification (NCBI taxonomy): domain Eukaryota; kingdom Metazoa; phylum Chordata; class Aves; order Tinamiformes; family Tinamidae; genus Crypturellus; species Crypturellus soui. The sequence goes on along the minus strand of JAUBNY010001085.1, from coordinate 1,701,755 downwards.
CTTTGTAGCTCAATATTTTTCCATCAGATCATAATCCTGGAGGGGCTCATTTTCAGATCCCCATTTTTTTCATGCAGATCTTCTACCTCCCTGCGGCAATAACATTTTTAGAATTAAAACAGACTTTCAGCTTGCACCACAGGGAGGATTTCTGATGGAACATAAAATTCAAAAATATGGTGACAGTTCACAAATTGAATGGTATTCTCAACTTCTCCAAAGCAATATTTTTGTTTTCTCTCCTTTGATATTAATGTTGTGACAAAAAAGTAGTTGCTGTTCTGATGATTAATAAAAAAAAGAGGGGGAAAATCAATTGTAATGATCTAGCTCCAGATAATATGTGACACTTCAAAGATACCATTATTCTATTCCTTAAATATTCATCTTTTGCCTTGTTTGACTAAAAGACTGGGCATCACCTATATGGAACTGTAGCAGATTGGGCACCACATGAATAATAAATTCAAAGACTGGATTAGCCAACATATGCACTGATATTAAGGACCGTGCGCCATGGCAGGCGGACAGAACTACACAAACGGTTGCTTCTACAAAAGCAGCAAATTCTCCTGACACATGAAACCACAAAGGTTGTGCTTTATTCAGCCTAAACCTGGGGAACAAAACTACTTTGAGAATAGATATCTACTCCAGAAATATAAGTGAACAAAACTGAATATCAAAAATGAATTAGAGGGATGGATTAAGTACACTATTAATGTAACCACAGCTGCAGTAAACCACAGTTGCAGAAGAACAGCTCAGTCAACAGTAGCCTAAAAGTATAATTCTAAGAATGATACCACACACAGGAATAGTGGTGCAAACACTACTACAATCTAACACTTATACCTCCATTTTAAATCTTAAAAAGTGTTGTTTGTTTCCACTGAGAACATCATATAGACACCGAGAACACCGTATAGACACCTGAAAAGACCAAATAATTTACATTTTTCCTAGGCAACTCCTTTGTAAATATTTCTTTCTACTCCAACCACACAGGCTTTTTTTTTTTTTTTCTTGAAATGGAATGGAAAACAGACTCCATCTTTTAAGACTTTCTTGTTGAACTTTTACTTTTTTGGTTACTAAATAAATCATAATCAATAATCCCCAATTAATAAGTCAGGACAAATTAGTGGGAGACAGGCTGGAAGGATTCTAGCAAGTAAAAAATATAATCTAACTTATTTATAGACATGGTTATTTATAATGATTACACAGCATATTTCATTTGAATCATGATCTCAAAAACATGGTAAGTTTTTAATTTCAAATGCTGTTTTAACACAAAAGTTGCACTGTAGGCCTCAATTTTGTCCTCAGATCTGCACTGCCAGAGTCCCTGCAACGCATACAGACTTGACTCCAATCACAGAATCGCAGCCTACCCTCCAGTGCACAGAACCCTCCAGCGCACAGCACAGAGCAGCTCTTCAATGTCATAAGTAAATTTTTACCAGATCAGCTGGCCCACTACGTGTATCACCGAGGGTACTGACCTGCATCTCAGAAGGCTAGAAACATTGCATTTTACTCTACAACATAAACTTAGATTAGTTGTAAAGTAGCTCAGGGCTCTTGGAAGAGATATTTTGTAAAAAATGATAAAGCATGTAAACAAGTAATCAGTAGAATTTCAAATAGACTGTCACAAGAAAAGAAAAACAAAAAAAAGAAAAAAAAATCAAGTCCATGGTCTGATACATGGCCTGACAACTATACCTATATTATGACATGGGAATACATATCATTTCATACTGTCAGAATTACTGACAGTAATTCTTTCTGATGTATACTGTCTATGGAGTCTGCATCTAAAAAAGGTATTAATACTCCTCCTTCTTCCTGCAAGAACTGTATGTTTATCAAGTATCATGGAGATTTTATTCTGGCACTTCTGAAGTACAAGTCAGTTGAGATCAAAATAACAAGAGATTTTTTTTTCAAACATACCCAGAAATCACTTTGTTGTACATATCTAAAATAGGATTCCACTAGCATAATTAAGGCAGATACTTTTTAAAGTCAGAATCTTAAATAAGAATCTTTAAAAGTTCTTTAAATAAGTATTACTATACAGCATTTCCTTCAAAAACAATTTAATGCACCTAGAAACCTCTTTCACTCTATTTTCTGATTAGCATTCACTATGGTTTCTTTCACCACCTCTCCAATACCAAATTGCTTTTGACTCAGAGTCCAGTATCTTTTAATGATAAGAATAAGAATTTTAAAATACACTTAGATTCACACTCCAGCGTCTCACTGCCAGCAGCAGCACACTACCCAAGTTAACACTTCCTGGGGCCTCTGTACTCCCTCTCCACCAGCCTTATCTCTCTGCAGGAGCAATTAATTCAGAAAGACTCTTGGGAGTATGAGAACTTCTTGGTCGCACAAGACTGCCTCCATCAGAGCAGTCTAACCCATGTACATCTTTTAGCTATAGTAATTACAGATTCTGTGCAGCACCATCTTTGACTGCAGGGTAGAGCATGAAAACTGCACTGGATGAATAACACACATACTATACGGTCATCTTTTAATGGTTATTTGCAGAGGAAAAGATGTGCAATGGGGGATTGCATCTCTCCTCACAGATCTTTTGGAATCACAAGTCCTCATATTCATTACTGGCTTCTTAAAAATCTTCATTAGATTCTATTCCTCATCTACATTCCTGTAATTTGGCTTTTGAGTACAGATCATTTTTCACTGAAGTTTTTATATCAAAATTATTAAAACTAAGTTTTAAACGCCACAAACTTATGCAAACATTTCAAATATTACTATCCTAATTATTTTTTTCTTAAATTTTTAAGAACTAAATTATAAAGTGAACGTTATCAAAAAAAAATCTCTTAACATGCCCTGCCCCAAATTCTCAATATTAAGTATATCGGTTTATAATTTTAAGAGTGGCTTTTCAAATATGAAGACTTGTAAGCGCTCAGGTTTCCTTCTGCGAGCAAGAGTTTAAAAAAAGAATCCTATAAAAGAACTACAAGTTTGTAATTGTAGTTTCCACCAAGTTATTGGGGCCAAAAGTGGCACCTTAAAAAATATGGAGTTCATTTGCATTAACTCTTTATCCTAAAATAGTTCTGTTAGTCATTAAACTATCAGAATCTTACTCACAAAGAACAGTATATTTGATGTTTAAAAACTGACACCTTTCAATGCAACAATCTTCAAAGCATGAGCACTATAATTTTCAAACAAAGTCAAATTCAAAAAACTCAGCTACTCTTAGGAAGAATATTCTCACTTTTCACCTTAAAAGTTTTACTACAGTAACTATAAAAAAGACAAAATACACATTTTGTATTTTTCCTTTACACTATTCAAATTTGTAATTAGCTTCCTTAATTCAAAACACATTTGAATAAACTTGAATTTCAAGCACTCTCCAAAAATGTGAACTATTCTGTGTACACCTTACAAAACTGATGCATATATTTTTCATGAAGTAAAATCCAGATTCACTACAATGTATGAAAAATTACACACATTGCTTAAGGAGAACCATGAACTTAAACTCACCTAATCTTACAAGAACGGAGACCAGGTATTTACTGTGCTACAAATCCAATAAATAAATAAATAAATAAATAATAATAAAAAACTCTCTAAGGCTTTTTTTTTTTTGCCTGCTGGACATCACAAGTTTGAATTCCTATACTGGATTAGACAGCCCTGGGATACAAATGCAAGTGATCCTTGTTCTAGTCAAGCGGACTCACCACTTTGTTATTGAGTTCCCAAGAGAACCTGTCCTCCCTTTGGACACACGTCTACATATTCCATATTAGCACAATTAGCACAATAACCCAGCAGAAAGTTAAACCAACAAAAATATTGAATAGTTTAGCGTTTCCTTGGCTTCCCACCTTCAAAATTAGCATACTGAAATGCTTAAAAGAAGCACAACAAGCATGGGAAGCAGCACAAGAGAGCAGGCAGGAGGGACAATAGGACTGACAGAACAGTCCAGTCTGGCAGTCAGATGTTATTTGGACCCCACTGCAGCAAAGTTTTTGTTTCTTAAGACAACTTAAGCAGAATTGGTCTTCATGAGAAGGTTTAAAACTCGAAACTGTATAATTTGGAGAGAGGTTAACAGAAAGATACCTACTTATTTCTAATTAAGTCAGCTGTTTCTATGCCTTTCTTTGCCACTTTTCTATTTATGCCCTTCTACCATATTTCATTTGTAAACTGTGATTTTATCATACAGCTGAGTTGATTTTATCCCTTTGTGCTTTATCCCCATAAAAGGAAAGTCCAACTGCATTCTACCAGTCACAGAGGCCTGCCACTAGAACAGCCTCTTAGACCGAAAAGGCAGGAGCACACAGCAAGGGACAGTATGGGGAGGGGAGCAGGAAAGAGCTGAAAGATAGGGCAAGTAAAACAGCACAGCTCATACTGCCAACTGCCCTGCAGTTATTTGGCTCAGACACATTGTAAAACTAAATTCTAATCAGCTTCCTGGCTCACCTCATTTTTTAAAACTCATGTTTAGGTATCTAGTTAACACCTTGCATACATAGGGACAAACAAATGCACCCTACTAACGAGGGTGCATATGTGTTGCAACACAGCATCCTAAGCCTAAGGTGACCCTTTCCCCTGCCAGGGCCCCAAGCCTGTTGCCACCAAAGCTAAGAAAAGGTAACTGTAGTGGAAACAGATGCAATCCCACGTTACGATCTCTACTTCATGGCCAAAATTACGTTCATCTGGGAGTTCTAAGAGTAAGCTGTACAGAAATCCTTGTGGAAAAAAGCATTAAAGTCTACCTGTTTCCTCAGTTTCAGTCTCAATTTCTTGCTCCTCTGCTACATCTTGCATCAGGTAAGTCTCGTCATCATAAACCAGGACCTGAGCAGCATAACCCTGTTCTAGTCTGGCACTAGGAACTGGCTCCACAATCACTGCTGGGAATTCAGAGATTGGCTCATTTTCCTATAGAAAGGAAAAAAAAAATTTAAAAAAAGCTCTAAATATTGCACTGTTGAAATCTAGATCTTTTCTTCTTTTTCTATTATTTTCTTATAGATTTGTGTGTAATAATAATAATTCAGAATATTTTTAAAAGAAGTTTTCTTCTCTTAAAGCAAGAGTATGTATAATTATCTACCAAAGACACTTTCCTGAATTCCAAAACACTTTTCTGGCTTTAAACACTCAGTTTAAAGCACTGGACAGTTTTAAGGTATTAGAAAGAACAATCTTTCTAGTTAAAGCATTCAGATGCGTATTTTTTCCCTCTAGTATATGAAATGTAATCAACGTAACGTAAGCAACATACCTACGCCTAACTATACCTTATGAACATTCATGTTTTGGATTAAGTGCATAAGCCAACAAAAAAGAAATAGCTACTTCAAAGCCCGTTTGTATATCTCTAGTTATTTACAGATCAAAATTTTTGCAACAGCATATTTTATCTGTTGAAGTGTTGCAGAAGTAGAACTCTGCCAGATTCAATTTACTACAGGCTGGAGAAAGTAGTATTTTTCTGCTAACAATGCAAAATATGAACATTTAAGCAGTACTTTGAAAAAGGTCCTTCTTTTGGTTTGCTCAGATTACCTTACCTCAAGCCACATTCAAGAACTTTATTTTATAGACATATTTGATACAGAATTTAATTTTGTAAACCCATCTTACAGCTGCACACTGCAAACTTCAAAACATATACTTCCACTTCCCTGTAATGATAAAGACTGTAATGAAATAAAATGGGCTCCTCTCTTTCACTTCACCCAATAATCTCTAGCCCATTTTACAGAGTTTAAAGTGACTTTTTCTTTCAAATCAGGACAAAAGCTGTTAAGTTTATTGATAAATACATTCTTTTTATTTTTCTAACCTCCTGATTTTTTATTCCATTGTTGTCGAACTCCAAGCCAGGGCCACCAGTGTCAACCATCGCTGACGTCACCGTGCATTCCCTGAAGAGGTCAAGTGCTGCTCTCTATCCCAAAGATGGGATGTTGTATTGGGGACAGCCTGAGGTTACAGGCTCAAATTCACAATCCACTTCTCTTAAGCAGCTAGGCAGAGGTGGCTGAAACACAAAATAATTTGAAATAAGTTATTCACATAGTTTATACCCAAAAGTCTTTCAGCTTCAAAGCAAGCTGTTTGGTGCTTTTGTATCAAAAGAGGGCATCAGTGAGTGCGACAGGACAAAATGCAATGACCTTCCTAAGTTAATAACAATTATTGCCATAAACCACAAATTTCACGCCAGCCTTTCACACTAAGATAATAAAGTTTCTTTTTGATTCTTTGCAATTTTTTAAATTTCATATATTATTTCTAAAAAAGTATAATACATTTAGATAGTTTCCACTGTCCAGGAACATGAATTTCTCACTAAAGCCAAACATCAGTGTACTTCTTGGATATATATATTGGGTTTTTCTGAGTCAATTCTTTTCCTGGTTAACCTAAAAAAAAAAAAAGAGTAATTAAAAAAATCCTCTTAAGTTAACCAGGAAAAGAATTGCAATATTCCAATAGTTTGGAATTCCAATAGTTTCATAATAGCTCATAATAAATTCCAATAGCTTCATAATATAAATAAAGCTTTCACACATACTGGCCAAGCAATGTATACATAATAACACACTTCACAAACACATGCTTTCTTCTCTACAGGTTTTTGGAAATAAAAAGCATCATAGCAGTCTCATCCTGTTTTTCTATAGGGGAAAGGTTTGATTTCACAAACAAGCAGTTCCAGATTATGCTGATTTTAACTGGGTATACTATGGATTCATTAAGTTTATAAAGATACATAAGTTCAATTTTTGTGATTTTTTTTAAACTAGATTAACAGCAGAAAAGCTTTGTTTCTAAACAACTGCTATACAACTGCTGTTTTATTTATGCCATATAAATATTATTGTTCATATCCTGTCTTTCCAAGGGACAAATAATCTGTGCTCATAAACCCTGGGTTGTCAAGAGAGGTTTACTACTTCAAGATGCAAAGTCTGGCTTCTTAGTAGCACAACAAAAAGCACATATTCCACATGAGACAAGAACCCAGTCTGATACCAATTACCCTCTCAAGTGACTTCACTGAGATCAATGCATTATAACAGAATAACCTTTTTTTTTTTTTTTTTAAATAAAGCCCATCCATTGAGAAAGCTAGCACAATCAAAGATCTGCAGGAAAATGAAGTGGTACAATATGTTCTAGATTTTGCTGCGTAGCCAGGGGTCTTCCAACACACACACTAAAGAAAAATATATTAATTAACACACAACTGGTAAACTAAATAAATCAAATAAATAGTGGGCAGACAGCTTAAATTAAATCAATCTTGCATAAAGATAAGATAGCTCAGATATACGCATATGCAGAGCCTTATTAACAGTAACAGGGTTTCCCCTGGACATCCAAATATTTATAGGCACAGTAGCATAGGGGTACTAACAAGTCTTGCTAACACTGCTTTCAAAATCAGGCATTAACTCCAAAGAGATACAGTCAGTAAAGCCATGCTACAAGAGAACCGTTTACTGCCTTCTGTGCACAGAGGCACTGAGGACCCCTCAGCACAGTGTGGGTGGGCAGGTGTGCACACACACACGCTGCGTTCAGGAAAGCCTCACTTGTGCTGCCATCTCAATTTAGTGCAAAACGCCAGTAGTATGGAAGACGAAAACATCAAAGCGCAAGAGGTGTGAGTTTTTCAGCTTGCATACAGAAAACAAAATAAACTGATAGCAACTTTCTATGCAAATGATCCTAAAGTCTTTGAAATAAAAGTAAAGAGGAGGAGATCACCTTTCAGGCACTGTGAGTCAAACACAAAATATATGCTTTCCTCTCTATCAGATACAATTTAGAAAAATATGAAGTTTTCACTTCGGTAGGCGGTCAACCTGTGATGAAAAAAGCAACCTGATTCATGCCTCAAAATGCCTTATTTGCAGCACTACTAAAAATCTCAATACAATATAATGTTTTTCCTCTGTGATTTCATTACAGTAGCAATAAATTTTGATAATCTGTCTTTTCCTTGATAAAAAGAATGCACAGTCCTTCTCCACTCCCTAAAGAAGATTCAAACTAGAAAGTCTCCAACAAGCACCCTTGGAGCCATATACACCTGTTCCCCTCAGGGCATTAGTAGAAGAAGCCTCTCCTCACCTGTCAAGAGATTCCTACATTATTTCAAAAATCATCAAAAAAATCAGAAATGCATGAAGTGGAAAAATGGCTATGTAGGAATACACTGAACCATTCAGCCAGGGGAAAAAGAAAAATAATATTTACTAGAAGCAGACCTTTCTCCTCTTCCAGCTCCAGAGACATTAAAAATGCCTCCATACAGTTATGGCTGTATGACACACACATGTATGACTCCACATAAAAGTGGAGTCTAGAGGATGGAATTGTATTTTGATTTGAAAGGACAACCTTCAATCAATTTAAAATATTTTTCTTCCTGTAACTCAGACCTGCATCATACAGTGCTTCAGGTATTACCTCAGCATAGCTTAAGAATACCACAAACCCAATGTGGTTATTAAGCAGTATATTAATACAAACAATCATACAAGGGATCACGTATACTATACATTCACACTAAACGTACCGCAATTCCACACAAGTAGCTATACAGTTGCCAGGCTATAGCAACTGAAAACACTTAGTTTGGAGTAATAAATTAGATTATGTTAAAAATGCATATTCTGTAATAAGTTTAGATTGGTTCTGTACTAACATATCTCTACCTGAATTACCAAGTCCCTACAGATGCAAAGACATGACAAAACAAAAATATAAATGCTGTTAGATAAATCTTATATTCCACTTCCAGCAGAAATTTGTAACAGGTATGACATTCACAGGAAAAAAAAAGGCCAAAAAAAAAAATCAGCAAGACACTAAATATGGTGATTCATTAAAGGAATGATATTTTTAGTATCTTTAGACTTGATGGTACAGAACTGTCCAGGCAAGGAACAAGCAAAAGACCCTTTACACAGCAGAATATGAACCTCATACTCATGGTCTTAGCATTCAACAACCTTTTCCAAGATATCACAAGGTAAAAATAACTATTTATTTATTTATTTCTTAAAGGAAGGAAGAAAAAAAAAAAAAAAAAAAAAAAAAAAGGACAGGCCTGCCTGGCAGTAAGTGGGAAGAGTTTCAGTTAAGCTGACCAAAAGTTCATTCTGATTCAGTAGTTCTAAAGTTAAAACAAAAATAATACGCGCACACCTGAAAGCAGCTTATATTCTCATAGATTCAGCCCTTTGTGATCGAACAATCTGAGTTTTGCCTTCTTCACTGCCACTGGGCAGTATGTCCTTGTACTTGTACTTGTAGAAGACTTTTTATTTTAATTCTCTCTGAGTGTCAGTACAATATCAAATCTATCACTCATTAATATATTTATACATACATACCGTGTGGGAAAACAGATGTCAAAAACATGTCTATATGCTGCCACCCTCAAAAAAACAAACAAAACAAAAACAGAATTCACTCTTGAAGCCATGTACTTTGACTGAACAGCAAGAAGTTTCTGACTGTTTACTGCTCCAAAGGCACACAAAAAAGCTCAAACCTTTGACACTGTTTCCACTTGCCAAGAAAAACAGTTAGAGCATAGAAGTTGTTTGGCCCATAGGTGAATAAACTGAATAGTTTATTCACATATTTAGTACTACAGCTATATGACATACATTATATATCATAAGGAAGCCAAACAGCCCTTTTATATTTTGGACAATCACCAGCAAAGGTTAAAAACACTGCAATTCACAGCGGTGACCAATATGCAGTGGTGTCACACACACCAAAACAGAGCCTGAAGTCAATCCCTCTGTGCACATTCACCTATCAAGTTAACAGAGCACCTAATATGCAGCTCACAGAATAAATACATAAATAAAATCAAAGAACAGTGTGAAAAGGATGGAAGAGAGTGGAACGTTCAGTAAACCAGACTCAAAGTCATTTAAGATTGGTGTCAAAACAAAACGTGACATATATCTTTGCAAACAGCTTTAGTAGAGTTTTAAATAAACAAAAATCAAAGCTTGGAAAGGCTAAAGAAAGGAAAAAGGCACAGCCAGACACGAGGAGCAGAGCAGCGTCAGAGCACCGGGCAGCAGCGCTTAGAGGCAGCTGCTCCCACAGCAGCCACGAGAACTTTGGAGCACTTGGAACAATATCCCCTTTTATACAGTTGGCATCCCCCATCCTGGGGATGGATTTACGTGGATACCTACAGAAATGCAACGGCAAGAGCTGGGCTGCAGCCGGCAGCAGCATCCTATGCAACTTGAAAAAAGTTGCCTGCCTTTGGTTTAATAACAAACATTAAGGCCACCGGCTTAACAGCAAAGTTGGTCACACATACAGAAATACACTGGCCAGGATCAGCAGCAGGATTCCAATAATCGGAACAAGATTTCCTATAGGTCCAAAGGCCCTCTCTAACAGGCTGCACCTTAAGTATACCCGTATATATGTCACTATCACTCTAATGTATATATGCATGTTCTGAAAGAACAACTTACAGTTGTACAACTTACAAAAAGACAGTTCTGAAACCTCAAGTAGTTAAAGCTGATGAGCCCCAAATCACACAAATTTAAGAACACTTACGAACTATTAACTTTTGCAAGAAGCCTCATGGCTTCACTGACATTTTTCTGGATCTCTCCATACTTCACCCCACGAGTAGCCCCCCTTCCCACTGCTCTTGATGTAAAGAGTGCTTGAAACGCTGTCTTCCCTGTGACAGGCACCCCCCTGCTTCTTGCCTGCACAGCTCTTTCCACCATGTCAATGTTGGTCCTTAACATCCATTTCCACTCCCCCACATGCCAGAGCAGGGAGCAATTATTCACCGTTTTGCATAATAAAAGAGCCAGAGACAGATGAAATGGTGAGGATGCAGGTTTAAAAAAAAAAAAAAGGCGGGGGGGGGGGATTAGCACACAATCAGCTATGTAACTGATTTTCACAGAATGCTTTTGAGGTTAAAAGCATTAAACAGAATATTTAAATTAGACAACTTAATGAAGATAAAGCCCCTCAATGATTTTAACGACTATTAAACACAAAGATGCATAAACGTGCTTAAGTTTACGGTCATTCTAAACCAGGTTATTAGTGAAATGAGAGATGGCAAGCGTATGCTAACAGAGGCATCATACCACATACACGTCCTGTCTCCCAAATCTTTCTGAAAGCTACAGGCACTATCCCCTATTAGACCAGAGCAGGGGAAGACGGTCTGGAATCAGATCCATTACACCCTCTTTTACATTTTTACACTTAACTTAGGAACCTTAATTTTTGTGGTAACAATCACAGAGTCAGATAACACTCCTTAGAACAATTACTTTACCGCATCCCATTTCAAGCAATGATACAGCAGTTTCCCACTTATTTTTGTAATGGATATTTATATCAAGTGGTCCAAGCCTGCTGTGAAATTTTATTGTTAGGACACTGGTGTTTTTTTGTTTTGTTTTTTTTTTTTAACGAGCCTTGAGAATTCTCTGACACTTATGCTCCTATACCTTTGCGCTTACCTTCACTCCATGCTATTTGTCCTGCCCACCTGGGAAGCTCCCAAAGTTTGATGTGCACACACGAGTGCCAAGCAAACCACAGCACCAGAAAGCAATTATCCATACACTCGGCGTGATTATCCATACATTCAGTGCAATTAGCCATACGTTCAGCAAGATTATCTATACACCCAGCACAAAGGCAACTCTAGCAGTGTGCGGTAGGGTCAGAGGGGAGCTCCGCACACACGAAAGCACTTCACACACTGCTCTGTCTAAACCCACAGCGAGTCTTTGACGAAGAGATGATATAAAAAGGGAAAGAAAGGAAAACGCTGACAGCGAGTAGCTATAAAGAAGGGAACACGCGTAATGAATCGCTGAGTTGGGGAAAGAAGCGGGGAGGCGGCAGGAGCCCGCAGCCCCGCTCCGCAGCCCGCGCACACGCGTGACAGCGCAGAGCAGCGCGCCGCGCTGCCATCTTCGCCGCGCGTAAACAAGGCGCTGCCCCGCGGCGGCCCCGGCCCGGTTCGGCCCGGCCCGGCCCCGCAGGCCGCGGCCGTGTTTACATGACAGCGACGGGAGCCGCCCGCCGCCGCCAAGGGGGGAGGGGGAGCCCAACGGCCGCCGCCCGGCGCCGCGCACGAAACCGAAAGTGCGGCGGCGCCCGCCTGTCAGCGCCCTTACCGTGTCCAGGCCGTGTGCCG
>JAUBNY010001085.1:1619698-1650998 GCA_032275445.1 Crypturellus soui | reverse complement strand
CCCGGGCCGCGGGGTCCCTGTCATCTGCCGCGGCGGCGCCGCGCGGCCCGTCCCCCGCGCGCCGGCCGCCTCCAGCCGAGGCCCCGCGCGGGCTCCCCGGAGCGCGCGGCGCAGCGGGACCCCCCAGCGCTCCCCGTCACGCGTTTCTCTCTAGGGTGCCTTCTCCGAGCATCGGGCGCTCTCCTATATTCTCTTTTCTAACTTTTCTTTTTTGCCTCAGGCAGTTACAGGTCTGATGGTCACTAGATGAGGTTTTTGGAGAAGGAAGTGGAGGAGGGTGAAGGCTTTGGAGAGTTCTGAAAGTTTAATTTTGTTCTCTGACTTCTCTTAGAAATCCCATGGTCCTTTTCTTTTTTTTTTCTTTTTCCCTTGGACAGCAACCAGAATATGTGACTGAAATTGTGCAGGAAATCAGGCCCTAAGCCTGCTTTTTATAGTTAAAACTAAGCTATTGCACTGCCAAAATACATCTAAAAATGCAGAGCTCAGCATGTTTTAAAAAACCTGACTGAGGGCTGATCTAGTGTTTTGGGACCTTTGCATTTCTAAAGTGCTGGAATGAATGGAAAATAGGAACTTACACTAGTGGCTGCTTTCTATGTCTTTATGTGGAAAATTATGCTATCTGTCAAGCCTATGCTGTTCTCTCTCAGAAGTCCATTTTGTCTAAAAAGCTAATGTCTGTTTTTAAAGAGGGTTGGTATACTTTGTTGCCTCCTGTTAGAGATTTGGAATAAGGCAAGTACTGTGGGTGTTTGCAAAAAACAGCAGTTATTTCTGTGTAAACTTCTACTATTGACATAGTGCATGCATAACTTGGCCATCAATTCATCAACATAGTCCATGAAAGTGCAGTAAATCTCTGCAAGTAGAAATTCCTACAATTATGTACAGAAATCTCATCATGAGACATGCACCTTCAGCTAGGGTTGAAGAATAGACAGTGAGCTGTATAGCTTGCTGCTGCTTTGAAAGATTCAGTCCTGCCTGGCAGGGAGCCCTGTTCTTAGCACGTAGTCTTTGTGAGCTGGGAAGGTAATAATCTTTTGGCTTGTTTACTCATCTTCCTTTGCCTTGGGAATGACTGGTGCAGTTACCAGACAAACTGAATCGGAGGAGCCCATTTGTGTTTACAACTAACTTTCCATGCTCGGTGCATGGTTGCCTGATTATTTGGGTGGTGGGCAGGAACAAGGGAAGAGCTTGGGGGAAAATAATAGTGTAGCACATGCACATAGTTGGTTAAAACTTCATAACTTAGTCCAAGTGAGAAAAGATTAATGTTTGTAGCAGTCCAAGCTGTTTTTTGGAGACTAAAGCCATTTTTGCTTTGTCCTCTTTTTAACTGAAAAATCTTTAATAAAAATGTAAAAAATTCAGATAGTGGCTCAGCCAAAAAGTCATTCAGGTATGTTGATGCTTTCTTGTGTCTTGCAGGGATGAGCCTGTGACATACAGTCTAATACTAACACTGCCCTCTGATTAGGTGCCTTTGTAATGTGCGGCTAATAGGAGGTGCTTGAAGTCAGTTTTCATCATGCTGACTATTTGGCTAATGACCTAGTGTCTATCTTATTATAGATAGTGACTTTACTTTGAAAAGTTTCAGTTGCGTGCCTGCTGTGAATTAATAAGCCATCCTTTAGACAATCACTTGTATCAGAGCAAGCCCAAAGAAACATTGCCTCGCTATTTCTTTAGCACTGTCACTCCATCTTGCTCCTCCTCTCTCTTCCTACAACCTTTTCTCCTTCTCAGGAGATTTTATCCTTTGTTTATCCCCTGTCCACTCTTCCCCAGGTTTGCAGGTGGCTGAATGCAGCACGGCAGGAGATCCTGAGCCTCCCAGGGCAGCTGGCGCTCTGGGGACAGTGCCCAGCCTGCGCCGGCTGAGCAAGGGTGGCTTGGCTGGTGGGCCCGGAGTGGGCTTATGCTGTCTCCTGGCCTGGGCAGACCAAGGAGTCCAGCATACACAGCTGAGACTGGGGGTGGTTTAGGGAGAAGGGTTGTTTGTTTTGTAGTAAAAATCTTAAGTGGTGGGTAAATGTATTTTGTGTGTAAATTTGGTTGCAAGCCAGCATTTCCACTTAGCTGACAAATTCTGCGTTCACAAATGTATGCACTTTGCCTCTGCTTGTTGCAACACACTAGACTAGCCTCTCCTAGTCACTTTAAAGGTATGTGGAGGTTCTTGCAGAAGAACTCTGTTTGAATGGCATTTCACAATTTCATTTTCCTGTAGTACAGAGAGAAAAGAATCTGCATGATTAGGCTGTGTAAGAAGCATATGGCACAGTCTTAGCTATCATGTTTTTGTTTGTTTGCTTGAACTTGGTCTTTCGTTAAGAAAGTCTAGTTTATATAATTTCAGATTTACACTACTCTCTATTACTACGCTATTCGGTTAAGTCGCAGGTACATATTCCTGTGCTTCTCCTGCTACTGCTTGGTGGTTCTGTGGAATTCAGAAGAAAAAGCCAATCTCTGAAGCATCCCAAACTTGTTTCCAAACATTTAAGGTGAACTGACTCCTGCATGTCTTTCTTTGGACACAGAAGGTCTTTAAGCGGCACAGAGATTACTCACAAAAAATCAGGTGAAGGTAGAGAAAAGAGTAGAAGAGCAGATGCAGGAGTTAAGGAAGGAAAAAAAAGTCAACCTTTTGGTACTCAGAACGCTGGAAGCATTTAAAAGTAATGGCAAAAAATGGAGTTTACTCCATTTTTTTTTTCTCCCTCTTTCTTTAGTTCCATTAAGTACGGAGGATGTGCTCCCTGGTCTCGTGGCATTCTGGCAGAGCAAGGTGGTGCAAATACTTTTCCTGGTTGATGGTAGGCTTAGCAGTTTGGGAGTAAGGGGAGAGGGAAGTTGCAAGTGAACATTGCAAGTTTCACCTAAAAAGTGAAACATTGTTGTATGTTGTAATGTGAACATAGACTTCAGTTGAAGCATGAGGTGTATTTAGGCTTGATTAAATAATTTCTTAGTGATTCCTAGCCCTGTTATGAAAAAGCTACAGTAGAAGTAGCTTTCTCAAGATGTAAGATGCCGTGCTGATCTAGTGTTGTGTATGCAAACGCTGCATGTCATATACAAGTTAGAGCTTCCTAGTCTGTTTGCCATCAGTGTTGCATGTTGTTTTCGTGATGTCTGGACAGTCTTCATCCTGGTATCTATTGCCTTAGGTGCTTGGAGGGTTTGATGAGGCATGGCCAGAACCTGTGGTCTCCAGTGGGGCCTTACAAATAATCAAGATGTCTGTTGCAAATTAGGTAGTATTTGGGTTCCCCTTCTAATTGGTTATTTCTTGTGATAATGCTGCTTGAGCCTGGTTTTTTGAACGGCCTTTCCTCCTCCTTATTTTGACTTTGACAACTGTCTATGAATGAACTTCCTAAAGACATTTTAAAATAACCTGTGGAACAGCGTCTCTTTAGTGGCTCTGCTGTAAATAGGCCAAGTCCCTCCTGATGGCCAGAATCTGCTCCCTTGTCCCTCCACTTTCAAACTAGACAGACCTGTGCGTCTCCTCCCCAAAGACTTTCATCAGTGTCATCTGTACTTTAAAAGTAATGTGCGCTTTATCTCATAAAAATTTAGATGATGACTTCAAGGGTTACTGAGGTGACAGAGCTGGGATTACCTTTTTTGAGTGATCGTGCATGATGCCAGAATAAAAACTGATTTCCAAAATTTCTCTTTTATCTGTACTTGACACTTAGTACATTTCTTCTGGGATCATCATTACTGTACAATAATGCAATCAAGTATGTTTGCCTCCCTAGTTTCAACACATGTCTCTGAAACAAGGAATTGTTAACAAGATTTCTCCAGTATCTTGGCTGCTGAGATGTCTATCACTTTTCCTTTGCTGGAAGGAATACCCCACTTAGCTTTCCAGGCATAAGGAAAATAATTGTCTAGATTGAAACTTTGAGATGGCCCTGAAGTACAGGCTTTCTGCTTTAGACAGAATCAGTGTGTCCTACCTATGCCTGTTTTTTCAAACTTGTTAGAGGAATGAATTGATGTTTGAGACTCTAGGAGGTTATTAACATATTACTTGAGTAATGCTACTATTACTAATGCTTCTTAGCCAGTTTAGGTCTTTTTTTTTTTTTTTTTCTTCCCATTAAGGGTTTCATAAATTGTGCAAACAAAATTTCCTGCTTTAAATTTCTTATGACAAGCATAAATTTGTTCCTTTAACAGTGTCAGTTCTGAGGCGGGGGGAAAATCCATCACTAGAAACACGTATAACTTAATATCTTAATGGTTGTGAGATCAAAGTCAGTCTTATGTTATTATGGTTATAGATGCTGAGCCCGAAGATTTCTTTGTGATAATCTGAAGCTAATCTTATTTGGGGAAATGGACTTGATCCTTATCATATAGTATATGGTGTCAATAGGTACTGCCCATTATTTTGGTTAGAATTTGATCAAGTCACTTTTGCTGTTTTGTTTTTGTTTTGTTTCAAGGATTTTTTTTTTTTTAAGAAATTTTTCTGATTGCGCTTTTGGGGCATCCCAGGTTTAAATCTAATCTGCAGCAGCCCTACCTCACTGCAACTTTCAGTAAGAATAGTAGTAAAAATAAGTGCTTTCTGATTTTGCTGATAGGAGATTTAGAGGAAAAAGAATAATTATTCATTGCTAGTCTTGTAACAGTTCTTACTGATCTCAGTTTTAAGGATCTCCTGTCTGTTTCTGTGACATTATAGTCAAGCCAGCCGGCCTTGTAATGTTGAAGAGCAGCCTTTCTTAATAACTGCATTTGAATATTTCACAATGGCTAAATGCTACCAAGCAACATCTCTCGTATTCAGAGTTAAGGGTAAAGAATACTCTGGGCACAGGTAGAAAATGACTGTAACTTCACCATGTGTTGCTGCGCTACAGAATGGGTTGAAATGTCCAAGTGAGCTCAAAACAAGCTGTTACATGGGCTTCTTCAGCTTTTTTTGTTTTGTTTCTTACTATATCTCCAAATTTGAGTTAACTTGTTTAACAGTTCCAGATTATTATTAAAAATAGTATTCATCCTGTCCATGCTGGATTTTTATAAGATTCTGTTGCAGTTTCATGCTGAACTCGGACCTAAAGCCTGAACATATGCGTGGTCTAGGGTTTTGGACAGAAGTCAACTGATGTTAGATAGCACACAGCCACATTCATCATAGTTCCCTAAGGAAGGGAGGTTGAAATAAATGAATAGTGGCCAACAGAATTGGTATTAAATAATGGATTTTTTAGCAAGTGTTTTAAGTGAGTAAGGATTTCTAGTTTTCCTTCCAGGAGCACTTTTGTCAGCAGCTGTTCCTAGCTGATTTTATCGGTTATAGAAATAAAAGACCAATTCAGAAACGTAGAATTTTCCTGCTCTCATATTAAATGGAAAGATTCACTTTGATTCTAACCTTTTCCCTTATTTCACCTCAGACCAGTTCTCTTCCCCTGATATTTTATAACCAGTTTTGAAATATCAGTTGGTATCACGGAGGAAGGCAGACTCTGCAGCAGGAGGATTTTATAGTCTGTTAAGTTGGGCACTGCAATTGCTGAAGGTGTTTGCTATATAAAAGTTCTGTTCATTAAAACTGTACAGCAAACAGAGGATATTTGGCTTTAATTTGCTAGTAAAAATATAAAACTTTGTCTCTTTTCAGTAAAAATGCATCTCTGGTAGGTTTGCCTAGTTTTTCAGTCTTCTGCTTTATACATCATGCCTTTGTCTTGAAGCTGGAGTTGATATGGTGGAAGCCTTTTCCTAGAGCTGTTGAGCTGTTTGGTATGGGCAGGGCCCAAAAGACCTGCTTACTCACGGGGAGTAGCTGCTCCTAATGCCTCTAGCTTTCGGAATCTGCTTTACTGCATTTAGCTTGAATTAGAGCACTGTAGTGACTTGACTTGATCTGATCCTGATCGAGTCTGGCTGGAGCAAGAGTAACTGTCTCACAAAACCCCCTTGAGCAGCACGCGAACTGGAGTTATTAGTCTCTAAGGTGCTGCCTCCGACCTGGCTAGCAGAAATAGTGTATGAGTGTCTAACATCTATGAGGCATCCTAACACACACCTTGCCGCTAAGGCAAAGTATGTCACAGCCGGGCTGCTGCAGTAGCTCTTACTGGGTTGCAGCTGCGAGTGTATGTGTTCCTAGCTACTACTGGTAGAAACTGCAGAGTCCCCTAAGGGGACCCACTTGCCACAACTTCATGGTTTTGCCTACTTTCTGCTCAAGCGTAAGAGACCTTCAGGAAAGAGGGTAGCAGAGAGTGAAATCCCTAAGCTCTTCTAGCAGGGTAGCCCATTCCCTGTCATACTTCGTCCTGAGGACCTTTCAGATGTAAGTAGAAGCTTACCTTTGAATGTGTGTATTAGTTTTACTGTTTAATAATTCTGGTATGTGATAAGGAATAGACGGCAATACATTGCCTCTTCTGAGGATGCATATAGCTGTCAAGACACTTAAAGCTCACTTATGTAAGAGCTGCTGAAGAAGCGAGTTCAGTACCTGTGGACTAGCAGTAAGAATTTCAGATTGCTTGTTGGGAATAATTCCAGTTTGGGTTCTAGTTTAGTTCAGGAAAACTTTTTAAAAAACCTTACTTTTGTCTCATGCATTATAGTATTGACTAAATTAGGCTGCTTGCTTTGCAGGATCTTTTTAACTTGCCCCTACACCCGTCCAAAGATGTTATATTGAACTGGTCTTATAGCTGGGCGTGCTGGGGCCAAGTGAGGATGCAGAGCAAGCAGTGCAGGGTGCTCTGATGTACCAATCAGCAACTTTAAGCCATTCTTGAAACAGCTGGACAGGGCCCAGGCATCTTCCCAAGCGCTCCTCTTAGAAAGCAGCTCTTTGCCTCCAGGATCTAGCTGGTCAAAGGATCAGCACGTGCTAGGTTAAATCAGTTTGGAAGTCTGAAGTTCCACACAGTGGGATCTTTTGAGATCTTGCTGAGAAAAGTGTGCTGACAGAACGTGCGTGAAGCCTGACCGCATTGTGGATCACAGTGCTCCAAAGCTGCTTTTAATTTCCTGCCATTACGTTTTTGATATTAAACTTTGGCAGAATATGCAGCCTGAATTGCACTAAAAAGGGTTTGTGCTCCTGGAAATTAACGTGTCCAAAATATTTCATGTGTAATGGTAAAGTCAGGACTGCCATACATATGCTCTGCATTTGGTGCTATGATGCATGTTAAAATACAATGTTTGACTCATCCTTACATACACGAACCCTTAAAATGCCTCTGTTTTGAGAAGGAACATGTGAGGGACAGGTAAAATGTGCTGCTTGCTTACCTGTAGCAAACAGGTAGCTTGGTTTTTATGAATTCCAGGACTTTCTAGCATTGCTGGAATATTCCTAAAAGGCCTTTGTAAAAGTATTTTTTTTATGAGAATGAAATGCTGCATAAGGGCTGGATAAAAGTCATCTCAGTGATTTCATCAGCAGTCCTTGCAAGCACTGCTGTAATCAGCAGCATGACCTGTCAGTTTTCCTTTTGTGTAACCTTGCAGGCAACTGGTGGAGTTTGATGACAAAGTTTAGAAAGTAGATGTGCTAGAGAGGGAAGATTCACGACTGGAAGGGGCAGGGGAAATCCACCTCCATCCAGCAGTTAAATACCTAGGTAGCCTGTAAATAGTGAATTACTTCCAGCTTTCTTGGTGGCAGGCATCAAGACATGGTGCCTCTTGGGATCTCATGGTAAGCAAGGATACATGCAAGAAACCTACTGGCCAAAGACTAACTGCCCAAAAGTCTTAGCTTAAGTAACTTTATACAACTGCATTAAAGCTGGTATTATTTTATTACTATACATACAGAAAATGAGTTAAAGGGCATGAAAAAGTCTGGGTATGCTTAGGGCATGCTGCAGTTCAGGCCACAGGATGCATAGAGAAGTTTGTTAGGTACTCTGAAACATCTGACAGGTTATTAAAATGAAAACTCTAAAGGGCAGCAAGTCTCTTAATAGATGCTGCACTGATGGAGAATCAGTTCCTTCTCGTCTGGAGCATTAGGGTTAACTTTTCTCTCTGAGAGGCCAAGGATTTGCAGTTCTGGAGCTGTCAGGGGAGGGCGCGGACCTGGTCCTGCGCTGTGCTGCACCGCCGTGCATGTTGTCACAGGCCGTGCTGGGCGCCTGCCTGCCGAGCGTCATGATGGGGCGGCTGGCTGCGAAACCACGTGAGCAGGGCCTTGGCTCGGGAGAGACACCTCTGCTCTTCTAGTCATCTCTGGAACTATGAAATCTGTTATTCACTACAGCAGCTTTCCCCATTTAAGGGCTGGACGTGACGACCTCAAGCTATTCATCTGGGAGGAGAGAAACTACTCAGATGGAGACAGCTGTGCCTTCCAGCAGGCCTAGGGGTGCTTAAGGTGACACTGTTTCTAGTTCTGCAACTTTTTACTAGTTCTTTTCGCTCCTCCACCCAGAAGAAATTACTGACTCCCATGAGAGCTTCCTCACGTAGGCTGTATATTACCTGTCACTGATCTTTCCTTGTGTTACTCTTCCTTCTCCCTTTGCAGTGTTTGCTCTCTTCTGTTTCTTAAGACCTGTCTTTAATGTCTCTGTTCCTGTTTTTCTTCCTTCAAGTCACAGATTCATGAAGGTTTGTACCAGCCCTGATGGCATGTACTGTATTCCTTCCTTCTCTTGCACATTTAAGCTTTTTAGTCTGTAACCTCTTTTGGAGAGGGAGGTAAGTGTATGCATGGAATCTGAGTGGTGCCGTTGGACCTGCTCTGAACCAGTTCCTCTCATTTTCTGAAGGAGTGAAAGCCTCTCTTGATTTGATTTGTTTCTTCCCTTCCCCATCTCAAAAGTATAGAGTGTGCCTGTACGTGGAATGAGCAAAATCATGAACTTTAAGAATTTTGAAATGTTTCCATTAACAGAATAAAACACTCAAAGTATTAACCTGAAAGTCTGGAGAAACTGTATATAGGAAATGTATGCCTACCAAACATGTGAAAATAGACCTCAGATTCTTCACTTGAAGTATGACTATTTGCATCTTCCTGCAGTGCTTCAGGTGTTAAAAGTGCATCCTCCAGTTCCAGATAATTTTGTTTTAGTCCACTAACAACCCATAGAACAATAGGAAGCTTAGACTTAAGTGGATAAAAGTCCTTAAGTGTTTTCTTTTTTGTTATTTGTTTGTTTTTTTCTTCTCATAGTCTAAAAGGAGAACTTGTTACCACTTTCCCTGAGAGATTACTCTGTTAGCAAGCTTACAATGCAAGATATTTTATGTTGCTTGGGGAAGAAATCTGCGTGTAACTTTCTTGTTAACTAGCATATATATTTAATCTTGGCTGGCTTTCCTTAAGCTTCAAGGTGAAAGATTGTTAGAGCACATAAAACAGAACTGTTTAGAGATAAGATTTCATATTTGTAACCAGTAGACCATCTGAACAACTGTACTTAAAAGCAACGTGCAAAACCCCCAAAATGCCCCTTTTGCTTATGACAGTGCCCAGTTTCCCTGGGGACACCTTGTCAAGTCTCTGTGGCAGCACCACTTTGGTAACAAGTTCTGCAGCCTGCTCACAAGCTGCCTAGGTAGCAAAACAGCCCTATGTTTGGGGAGGCTGTCTGGCTGGTGAGCTGTATGATCTGCAAACAAAACACAAAACCCTGTACTGGATCCTCTTGTGTTGTCACCAGGGTGTCTTATGCTGTGACCAGGGTTTTATTAAAGAGAAGACAGCTACTTCAAAGTAGGTTGTAGCTAAAAGGTGCAAGTCAAGTTAGAAAACAAACAGATGCTTCCTTTTACGTAAGCCTTAATCTTCTCCTGCTATGTGGTTGCCCTGCTGTCCCCTCTCTGAAGGCAGAAAGAGCTTCCTTATGGTGATTGCTTCCTCTTTGCATCCCTCCTGCTTTGACTGCTTCCTCTGAGCATCTTTTCCCATTCCTCTTTACTTTTTGTGGCTCACTTCTAGCAAGGGGAGGAGACAGGAAATAAATGTATGCGGAGAGTCACTCCTTGTCACTCTGACTCTTCAACCTTCACATTTGGCTCCATTGAGTAGCTAGGAAGTAGCACAGCTTAGTTGCAAAACTGCCCCCCTTCAGCATTTATTGCTGATGTGTCTGTGCTTTGGAAGAACTTAACCAAAGATGAGCTAGCAGCTTCATGATGCAACAGCAACCTCAGGCAGATCAGTTGAGGTAGATGGACCATTTCAAGAGCTCCCATAACATCCATGTATTTTTTTAATTTTTAATTCTGAGCTACAGCTCTTAGGAGGACCTTAAAATTGTCTGCTGTTAGGCAATTTTACACTCCTGTAAGTCCATCAGAACCAGTAAACTAGGATCAGTAAGATTGTTGTGAATGTCCTTCTAATTGCCATAGGTTTTGAGTCTTTCAGGAACAAGTGTTTCTTTATTATTATTCAAGTTGTAACATTGGTATCATTCAACTTAAAGTGTATGAGTAACTGCTTATAACATGACTTCTTCCTCCTATTTTTTGACATGTACAATGGACCAGCAGAAGCAAAAGAATAAAAGTGTTTTTAAAAGCTCAAATTATAGACTATTCTCACATCTTGCTTAAGGAAAAGAGGCTAATGTATAAGGAAATTGCTAAACATTCCTCTACAGTTTTATTAAATCCAAATCTAGCATTTTGAAATCAGTCTGTTCATCTAAGAAGATGTCTGTATCTAAGAAGATGAACAGCCTTAGATGAATTTTAGGATATATTACAGTATACTTCAGGCTTTATTAACTGTGAAAATAAACATATATTAATCTAGCTTTTGTATGATTAAAGGATACAGTCTCATTCAGGTAAACACTATCAAATTAAAAAGGAGAAACTGCAAAATACATTTTTTTCCTTTAGCTTCCAATGTAATATAAATTAGGGCACTATTTAAGGAAGGCTGTGATATATGAAACAAGTTTGTACTTAAATGGTAAAATACAGCAGGCAAACAGAAAGCAACTCTCATCAGAAATTAGTGTTATTGATGTAATGTTCTTTGTTAATAGTTTCCCTCAAATACTGCAAGTATCCCTGCATCCTATTCCCAGTGTGTGAGCAGAGAACTGGGAGCGTATAAGTATATTGGGCACTCCAATGTGTGGGATCCTGCTCGTCTGCATGTGGTCGTCTTGGCCATGTCCAACAGGTTGCACTTCTGGGAGCTGCTGCCTCAGAGTTTTTAACTGTCTTGCAGGGTTAACCTTAAAACTGAGTTGCATGTCCTCAAAGTTGTGCACAATTCTGGGTGTGAAGACTTTATGTAGATAACTAATCTTTGTGGGATTTGCATTTTTCCTAAAAACCTCAAAGATTAAATTAGAAGATATGAAGGTGGGATTTTTTTGATCCCACCTGTTTAGGAGATGCAACACAGGACCTCAAGTTGCAAGGTTTTGAATGTATGTGCCTTGCACATGAGTATTTCCAGGAGCTTTCTACCCACAAATGATGTCTTGAGGCTGTTGGACATTCCCTCTGCTGTTTTGGCAGTGCTCTATACAGGAAATTGTTTTGTCCGTATTTCTGCTTATGCTTTTGTGGTTCTGTGGAGTAAAGAATTCAAGTTGTACAACTCCCTTTCCTCCTCCAAGTATCCCCAAATTCCAAAAAGATGAAAGAATTTCATAATGTTAATAATAATACCCTGTTCTGAGGAACTGCTTTCATCTAGGTAATGAGTATCTTAGTAAGATTGTTCAAGAAGTTACATGATGTATAAAGAATATAATTATCAAGTATATTCAAAGGTATCTAATTATGGGGAAAAATGAGAACAGGAGGGGCTGATGAAGAAGAGACTGGATTAACAGGATGGGGTACCACGTGCTTTCTTCATCATGCTGAGTGCATGAACTTTAGAAGCCCATGTTGCTGATATGTAAAACAATAATGTATGCTAGAACAGCACTTTAATAGGCCCTTTTTTTCAGGGAAACTAATAACTATTAACACCTTGTGTATACAAATATGTGGGAGCTATTGGGAAAGAAGAGAGTAGTTTGGATATATTTAGAGTTGATTTTAAACTTAAAAATGCTTCACACAGCTAAAAGTAACAGACCTAATACCAATTCCTAATTTTGGAAAAAATATTCTTGTTTAATTCTTGCTTAATGAAAGGATCTTTGTAGGTAGGGATTTGTAGGTTTATTTTTTTTTTTCCCATGCATTCAGTCCCTGCTTGGAAGGATAGAGATTATAAATTGGTGATGTTAAAGGCATGTGAAATCAGAGTTTTGACTCTTGAACAGTTCAAAATCTACATATTTAACAAGTAAAAACACCCGCTGTATGAAGTTCCTTATTTTTTTTCAGACTGAAGTAGTACAGATGAAGAAACTTATTCCATCCATGTTAGAAATGTTCCTAAGAATATGTACTCTTACCCATAGAAAACATCATATCTTGCTAAGAGAAAAATTGGAAGATATAAAAATTGCTTTTATTTTACTCAATGGTGTAATGTTTTAATGAAGGGTGGTTGTTGCCTCTAATCCTAATGCCTGTGGAGTTCTGTTTTGGGGCCTCTCTATGTCCGTAAAGAGCAGCTCAGATCTCTGGCAAACTTGGAGAGTGTATGTTGGGTTGATGTAGGTTTTGGATTTAGCTAGCCGTGCTGTGGTCAAGTATCTGTGACAATAAAACCACTAGCAATTCGTAATGATTTAACTCTTGGCAACCAGAAGAGTCCCGAACCCTGGCAAACGCGTTACTAAAGACACACCGAGCTTCTAGTGCCTGTTCATTCCCTTACATACTATGAACTCTTTTTCAGGCTAGATGTATAGTATGGGTGAATAATGAAATCCAGACAGGTCGTTCTGGAGAAAGGTATGGAGAGCAGGAGCAGCTCTGTCTGCAGCGATGTTTCAGCCCGAAGTTTGCTGAGGCAGACCTGGGTACCTCATTTCAGGAGAGAGGGCCAGAGTGACTAATGCCACAGAATCAGTGCTGCGCTTCTCACTTGTTCCGTGCTCACTCGGTCCAAGGAAATTTGAAAGAACAACAAGCATAACAGTGTTATGGAAAATCAGATGAGTAACATCAAAACCAGTTCTTGATCTGAACACAATTCTGTTACAAAAAAAATAAGATGCTGATTTGGTTCAGAAGACAGTGAAATACCAGTAGAACTTGCTAACCTTGCCAGCTTGCCAACTTCTCATTTTAACTGTCTTTTGTTGATACCTGTTGTCCTCAAAGCTTTCTGCAAAAGTAAATTATCATAAGTTTTGTAGACGTAGTACCTAATACAGGCTTAATCATGTTGGCTTGTAAAGTGATTATAAGCATTGCTACTGCAAGACTTGGATTTTGCCCTGCACACAGGAGGTTCACATGGTTCATAGACTCCTACTTACCAAATATTTCACCTGGAAATAAGGAAAAGTAACTAAGTATCTTTTTTGTGTTTTGTTTTGAATGTAGACATCCTGATCCTGAAGCACTGCCTGTAATTAAACTGAGAGTCAATTCATGTGGTTCAGATGCCAGAGATAGCACTGCTTATGGGCAGAGCTGCTGCAGTGAACGCTTCTGGCCACATAAAGAAACAGCAGATTCTGGCAGTGGAAATCTTTTGAAAGTACCACTGGAGTCGAGCTTTGGAATGTCAGGGCCTAATGCCCAGTAATTTTTATGGGGATGTTGCATTGTAGAGCCCTCGCAGTAGTTGATGTTTTTGGATCATAAATGTTTAGGTATGGTAAGATCTACTGGCACTAATTTAGAAAGTACGGATGCATACAGAGCACGGGCGGTGTTCAAGCTGATGTGTAAGAGATTGCTTTCAGAATGATATAAACTCCATTTTGACCTTTTTGCCTGTATGTTTCTGGGACATTTGCATGGTCTTTCTGCAGAACATAATTTTGTTTTCCAAAATACATGATTAAATAAAACTTTTTTGTTAAAGGAAACTTGAATCTATTTAGGCGCTTACACTTCCCATGATGGACTTACATGTGAAATTGTTTTGTCATGTGTCTTCAGATATACATTTAAATTTGTGTTCAAGAACATATATTATTTAGTCTGACAGTAGTATTTTAGTTACAAGGAAGTGAAATGACTTATTCAAATGTTAATACTTTTTTTCTAAAGATTCACTAGTGCTTAACATGGGAATGTGAGGGAAAGCTTCTTTCAATTTTTGAATGAACATATTTTGTTCTTCTTCCACAGAGGTGTTATGAACATAAGCAGTATAGAAATGGGCTGAAGTTCTGTAAACAGATCCTTTCTAACCCAAAGTTTGCAGAACATGGAGGTGAGTTTTCAACGGATACCTGCTCACTGTCTTTTCTTCTAATATGCTTTAAGATAGATAGTAATTTTTTAATTTTATAAATGCTTGTAGTAATTTATTAACCATTTGCTCTTAAAATACATTTTCTTAAGGTAAAGTAATAAGACCTTCTAGAAACGTACAACATGTTGCGAGTTTAATACGTGTATGGATTGCTCAAATTAACTTTTAAGAGGGAATGACTCTCAGTTCATGTGAAGGCATTGAATTTATTTTGGAGTATGTTACGCAAGTGAATAATCTTCAAGTGTAGCTTTTCTTACAAGAGAAGAATGTCAAATCTTCATGCTACTTACAGCAGAGTCTAAAATTGCAGTTGTAGGTATTTAAGGTTACTAGAGTAAGCTTAAAAGCTCTTACAAAAATCAATAACCTATATTTGTTTAATCCTGTTGTTTAGAAACTTTGGCAATGAAAGGACTAACACTAAACTGCCTAGGGAAGAAAGAGGAAGCGTATGAACTTGTGCGTAGAGGCTTAAGGAATGACTTAAAGAGTCATGTCTGTATCCTTGTTGCAATATGGCATTAATTTATGAATGGGAAAGTTTTGGGGAAGGGAGAGGTGCATGTGAGGGGATGAGTAAAGTTTTTTTTGTTGTTGTTTTGTCTTTCTGTAACTATTTGATTTATAGAATATCAACAATAACCTGTAACAACAGTCTTCAAACTGAGAGTTCAGATTCGTAAATTTCATGTCTAGTACACAGGAATATTTTGTCTAAACCATCTAGAGGGCAGCTGCTTTGCAGCTATCCTGGCAGTCACTGTCAGTTCAAATATTATTCTGGCTTGCATTATGTTAATAGATGCAATGACGTTTGTAAGAACTTCTCATGTACTTAAAATGCAGGAAATGCAGGCACTTTAGTGGTTTTGAATAAGCCCTTTTTCAAAAATGTATTATGCAAGCTTGAATCTTGTCTGAGATACTACTATTTGATTTCTTTACCCCTTCCCAAACAGAAAAATTGAATTTATAGTTTATTATATGCATCCTATTAGTCTAATTGGTGAATAAATCTCTATCTTCAATTAGCAATCTATTTCTTTCTTTGGTTGAAAAAAAGAAAGGTAATGATTGTAATGTTACTGTCTGCTTATAAACTGCTTAGGAGGTTTTAACAACTGTTATGTCACTGTCAAGTTGTGTGTGTTTTTTCTCTGCTCGAATTCTGTAGAATCCTTAACAGAGTTTTTCAGGTTGGCATGTATATGGCCTTCTTCAGAGGTCAGATAAGAAGTATGATGAAGCTATCAAATGTTATAGAAATGCACTGAAATGGGATAAAGACAATCTTCAAATTTTGAGAGATCTTTCTCTGCTGCAGATTCAAATGAGGGATCTTGAAGGTTACAGGGTAAGTATGCATACTACATTTCATATCACAGAAAAGGCTGCAAGCTGCTATATGCAACTTTTAAAAAATACACAGTGTTAGACTGGGAAACCCAAAGTATTAAAACTATGTCCTAGTCAATAGTTTATGAAAGTAAAGGCAGACATATAACTGACCATTTTCTTTCGAGGTATAACGATTTAATGGGTTTATTTTTTCAGAGTAGAGTTGTTTGTTATAAGACACTTTTAATATTGCAAAATATAGCTATAGATAATCCCCACCATTTTTATTACGCTCTTGGAAAGGCTCCTGTAGCTACCAGCTTCTGAGGAAGATTGATAGGCAAAGGAAGGGTGTTTTGTTTTAAACCATTTTGCACAGTATATTCCTCTTTCTGGTTGCCTGTGGGAACCTCTAACTCAGTGGTGACCCCTTAGCAGTGGGTGGCAATACCAGTTAAGCAGTGGTTTGCTGTGTGACTGGCAACACACATTTTCCTATGCAAGTGTTAGTAAATAAGTAAATAAAGCTTGTTTGAGGTTTAACCCAAGAGACTTTGAATAATATGTCATATTATCAAATATTCTAACTTTTCAATTTTTTCTCGGTCTGTTAAAATTAAGATTATTAAAACACATTAGTTGGTTTCTTCGTCAATTATTTTCTCTTCAAACTAGAGTAATGCTAATTGGTCAAGAAAAAGTTTTACTCTTGGAACAATGTAGAATCACCAACTAAAATAGGTCCCCAGTGCATTTATTGCTGGTTTAGGATATCTTATAATCACTCTTTTTCATATTAGTGAATTTCATGTTTGATTCATCTTTTGCAGAGATGTTTTGGTATGCCAAAATTTAGGGTAGGTTCTAGAGTTCACTTGCAAACTCCATATTCTCTTTGTTGTAATGGCTTCTGAAAACATTTGAATACTAATGCATAATTATTAAGCGTACAATAGCACAGCATTATAGAGTAGATTAAGTACTCAATGTTACCATGCCTAAAAGCCAGTAATTTGTCTTTGCGTGTATACTAGTCTAAAGAGTGCAGACGGAGTCTCGGAGGAAGTGTTTTCTGAGCTTTACCTTCTACCCTCTCCCATTTTATAAGAATCTGAGAGATCTTGTTGCGTTCTGACCAATCTCTAAGTTACTTTTAGTTCTTTGTCCACAGTTCTTTTGTCCAAGCCTTTTTAGTAGCTTTTTTGTTTTTCTTTAATTTTAAATTAGTTGGAGACGCTTTCCAAGAGACTGTAGCAAAACTGGTCAACTCTCCCCTCAGATTCAGGGTGATTCTAAGCAAATTTGTTGCATCTTGAGCTGTAATTATTCTTTCACCAAAAAATGGGGGACACACTTTCATGATTAATTCATCCCGAAACACTTGTAATGATTTAATACGCTTCCAAAGTGAGTTTGATGGATCAGTATTTAATAAACATTCTTGCAGATCAGACCCAAAATCTTTAATTGCATTCTGATTATACAGTAGGACAGGAAAAACGCGTGCTTGGTAGTTTTATAAATTAGTCTGTTTCCTCAATATTTTCATTTGGTAATGATAGGTGAGGTCTATATTTATTCTTAATCAGAAAATACAAGAAAATTTGTTCTTTCTCTTGGTTATATATAATATTGCTGCATACATAAAAGTAATTGTTAGTGACATTCCTTAAGTGTTTGAATACAGAGAACAGAGTATTGCTTAGTGAGTTCTACAGTGCATCAGAATTGAATCAGGAAAATTAGTAGCTACTTTTTTGCAGGAAACAAGAT
Source organism: Crypturellus soui (assembly GCA_032275445.1). Classification (NCBI taxonomy): domain Eukaryota; kingdom Metazoa; phylum Chordata; class Aves; order Tinamiformes; family Tinamidae; genus Crypturellus; species Crypturellus soui. Next base: position 1,633,552 of record JAUBNY010001085.1, on the reverse strand, counting down.
ATCAGTTGCTTCAGCTCCGACCTGCACAACGAGCATCGTGGATTGGTTATGCTATTGCTTACCATCTGCTGGAAGATTATGAAATGGCAGCAAAAATCTTAGAGGAATTTAGGAAGACACAGCAGGTAAGAGGAAAAAAGCCCACAGCTGTGTGGGTGGCTGCTTAAGCCAGAAAGATGGCACTGTGTTTTCCCTGGTGATATGCAATTTCTTTAGTCAAAATGATTAAATTTCAAGTGCATTTGAGAAGGGTGAGCATTCTCATGTGTCTTGCTTTCCTATGCAGACATCACCTGATAAAGTGGACTATGAGTACAGTGAACTGCTTCTGTATCAAAATCAAGTCCTCAGAGAGGCAGGGCTGTATAAAGAAGCTCTGGAGCATCTTTGTACCTATGAAAAGCAGATCTGTGATAAATTGGCTGTCGAAGAAACTAAAGGTAATTACTTCTGTAAGGTAGTATATTTTGTGTACTTGTTTCTGTATAATGAACATCGTAGATAAAATAATGTTAGAAATATGATGCTTTTTTTTCCTGAATTACATAATGTCAATTTATACCTTGCTATTAAGATAATTTTTATCTTTAAGAACCTAAACTTAGTTTAAGAGAGGAAAATCAAAGGAGTCCTTTCCTGTTGTCCAGGTTCAGAAATAAAAAAGATGATGGGAATAACTGGGGTGGGTTTGGAGTTTTGTTGTTGTTTGTTTGTCTATTTTTTGTTGTTTGTTTGCTTGCTTGCTTGCTTGTTTTTTGCATAAGGGAAGACACTCCAATAACAGTAATCTCGGTCTTGCAAGAGCAATGCAGGAACTGAGCCCCTGCTGTGGTGAGGCAGGGATGCAGATGCAGGAGCGTCCTCGAGGAGGATTACTGCTCCCCACTGCCACTTGCTGTAACTGGATAACCTTCTGTGCATATGCAGAGTAATGGCTGTAGGAATGCTGGATTTTGGATGTAGTAGATCTTTTTTGACTTCAGTTGGAGGAAACTACTAAGAGGGGGAAAAAGAGTATTCTTTTTAGAGCCTGCTTACTTTTCTACAGGGTACTATCATTTTTGTTTTGTTTTGGTACAGGGCTTTATGTTATTCTTAGATATTGTGCATCCTACAGAAAAGGCTGCTAATGAATGACTATTGTTTGTGCATATTGAATGCACAAACAAAAGCTGTTGGGAATGAAATACAACTGAGTAGTGCTTGACATAGCATTGATATTTGTCACTGTTAGGTTTAAATTAGCAAAGCTAACTTTCCCCTCAGGGGAAGAGTTTAGGCTTATTTTGCAGATTCTATTGTTATTAGGGAGGGAACTATTGATCTTTTCCCTGACATTTAATATTGCCTGTAGTGCTTAAGTGAACCTATTTGTAGGTAGCAGTACTTTTTTACAAAACTACATATGGCAATTATGCAGCATAGAGAGGAGAGATGTCAGCTAGTTTGTGATGCCACAGTGATGATTTCTTTCTAAGAAATTAGAATCTGGGTGACATTAAGGATTTTTTTGTAGAGTGGTTAATATTTCACAGTTTTATTTTCCTGATTCTTTTATTTAAAATTTCTTGCATTTTACACAGGAGAACTTCTGCTCCAACTTGGCAGGCTTGAAGAAGCAGCCGAAGTCTACAAAGGTTTGCAAGAAAGGAATCCTGAAAACTGGGCCTACTATAAAGGCCTAGAAAAGGCACTTAAACCAGGTAACTATTTGATAGATCATTGTAAGCAAGCTATTTCTAAACAAACAGCACTTGATATGTGTCAAAATTTGGTGAACTTACTGAAAACTACTTAAATAAGTTTCTATTTAAGTTGTGAGTTTTCTGTGTATATTTTATCAAGGAAGGCTATAATTATTTCCTGCATTATTTTTACAGTATCTGATCTAAAACCAGAACAACAAAAATGCAGTAATCTCATTGTGCATGGTTTGAAGAAGAAAAATTCTTAGTTTTAATTAAGAATTTTTCTTTTGTCCAAAAGAAGTATCATCTACAACACAAGATTAAGATGACACAGAACAAAAGTTCAGTTCTTCTGAATGGTTCTTTGTTCAAGAGTTCAGCACAGCATTGAGGCAGAAGTCCATCCATACATTCCCTTTTTTATGTAACAATGCAGTCATAAGCACTGTTGGAAGAAGAACTTACAGGCACTGAATGCCTGAAATCATTTATTAGTGCAACTTCCAAAAAATGGATTGGAAATTAATGTTCCTTAGGAAGTATATACAACACTAACTGTTATATATTCTGACTTCTGTTAACTAGATATAATAATTTTACATATCTTTCCCACTTCTTTCACATTATGCCTAAAAGGAAAGAAACAAATAAACTGTACATTTCAATTCTAGCCAATATGTTGGAAAGGCTAAAGATCTATGAAGAGGCCTGGACTAAATACCCAAGAGGACTAGTTCCAAGAAGATTGCCATTAAATTTTTTGTCAGGTGAGTGCATCTTTGACAAGCAAATAGCGAATAATACTCATGTTCTTCTTAAATCTTTGTTTTGACAGCATAAACAGCCTAGAGTTAATAAGTAATGTGTGGTAAAACAAAATCAACAGGTCTTTTTCCTCTCAAGGTGAAAAGTTTAAGGAATGCCTGGACAAGTTTCTAAGGATGAATTTCAGCAAAGGTTGTCCGCCGGTCTTCAATACTTTGAGGTCATTATACAAAGACAAGGAGAAGGTAGGAAAACTGTTCAGATTTTTACTTGAACTCTCTCACATTAAAGAAGTGAGAGAAAAAATTTTCCTCAGTGCTTATTCTTGTCAGCAGTGTTGTATATGACACTAGTGTATCTACGAAAATCAAATGCAAGCATACATAACCTTGTGCCAAGTTAGTATTTGTTTAAAAAAAATCATTTGCTGATTATTAACTGCTTAAGTGTTAAGACAGACTTATTTTCTCTAAATGAGTTAGAGGGGTGAGGTCGATTGCATTTCTGTGTATGTGTTGTAATTTAGAATATAGGAAAATCTTTTACCAAGAACAACTAGTTTGGGTTACACTAAGTAGTTCAAATTAAAGTGAAATACCATCTTATTCAGAGATTTTTTTTTTTTTTTTTTTTTTGTCTCATCTTGCATATATAGGTGGCAATTATAGAAGAGCTTGTGGTAGGTTATGAAACCTCTCTAAGAAGCTGCAGGTTATTTAACCCAAATGGTGAGTGTTAAGGAAACAATATTTTATGGAAATACTGTCTTTTATGAGCAATGTGTGAATGGAGATACTCTTGTATCTCCTTTTCTGAAAGCACAGAACCAAACCACAGTTGCTTAAAATTGGACATTCGACACGTATACTCAAAATCTATTTGCTTGCTCTAAATGTTTTACTGGATCCAGAAGAGTAATTATCTCTTTGCAGATTTGAGTCCAAAAGTTCAAGATCCAGGTTTATCATTCTTCAGGAAAATGCAAAATTTAAGAATTAGGTAATAATGCTTATTTGCAGCAATCTGAAGCAAGAAGGAATTAATACTGGTTTGGCATGATAGCACAATTTCCAGATTTTCTTGGTTTAGGTTTGGAGACGGAGGTATGTTGTTTGTTTGTGAGAATTAAAAAAATACTTTTCCATGTTCCTGGTTTGTTCTGTGGTACGGCTTGTAGTATTTTGTTCTGTGATATGGCTTGTGGTATTTTGTTCTGCGGTAAGGCTTTACATGTGTTGAATCTAGCCTTCGTAGTTTCTTCTCTGGAGGTTTTACAGTGTTTCTTTTAGTCATTTGCCCAACTGTTTTGTAACAGAAATTTCCTTTTTAAAAAAAAAAAAAAAAAAACACTTGGAGGGAGGGGAGAAAAAAAACAGTTATTGCATAAAATCTCAGTAAAACCTGGTCAAAAAGTTTTGTAAGCCATTTATAATAGTATAATAGTATAATAATTAGGAGAGCATGGATGACTTTGTGCATTAAAATTTTTCAGGTTGATCCTAATTATTAAGCATATTTTCACTGAAATTATAAAAGACTGTTTCCATTTGCAGAAGCAGTAATGTGATGTTTCCTTATGAAACTGTCATCTAAGTTGTCTGTTATCTTTTCACTCAATTTAATACTGTCATCTACAATATAACTAGGTAATATCTGTTTAAATATTTCTGAGTCATTCAAAAGCATTCATGCTTTCCTGATTTAAGGAAATGGCGTGTTTTGATTTCAGTTTAATTCACTATTTATTTTAACAGAATTTTCTGTTGTCAAAGAAAACAAATTTTCACTACCTTAAAATAACCAAATGAGTATAATTGCATAGTGAATTTACATTGTAAGCATTAAAAAAAAAAAAAAAAAAAAAAAACTTTTGGAAAGACTTAACACCTCCTCACCATCACTTCCCCCTCACCTCCCCTTCCCCCTTTCTTGAAGGTGTTTTGTGTTGTGGTCATAGTTAAGCAGTGAACTTTTATGTTTTAAAACTTTACTACTTTTGATTTCAAGCAAAGCTCCCTTTCAGCACTGACTTTGCATATAGGAGTGTTTCCTGTAGATGTAGCGTAAAGATATATGCTTAGGTGAATAATGACAACTTGTCATTAAAGGTTTGGAATAGAAAACTCCTTAAAGGTTTGGAATAAAAGGGACTGCTTTGTTTGAAAAATATTTGAATCTCGCGGTTGAAAACAGAAATGTTGAATGTACTTGAAATTCTTACTTTTTTATTGTGCGCCATTTGTGTTCAGCAGTACTCCATGCTATACCCTTCCCCAAAACGAATGAATAAAATGCTGCCAAGGCTTTTGTGGAATGAATGTTTTGTAGATGTCGGGTGTGTTGGGTTATATCTGCACTATCGTGCACGTGTGCTCTACATCTTGCACTGGATTCCTGCACCATTGCCTGCCCAGATTAGGGGATTAGCTGGGACATATTGCAACTCCCTGCTGACCCATCCACCCATGTTTTCTTTCCCTTAAAATCAGGAAATGGGAGGAGTACAGGAAGTGCAGATCTTGCAAAATATGGGCTTGGTGCTTGCCTGGACTTGAGGGTTTGTCAACACTTGCAGGTTTTGTGCTGTGGCCTGATGTAAAGACAGAGTTAACTTCAATGGCTGCGTTTATAAGATTTTTTTTCTTTGTGGCATGTTGCTTGAATAAATCATAAGTGGCGGAAAAAAGCCCAATATTTTTCTCTCTCCAGATGATGGTAAAGAAGAACCACCAACCACTTTACTCTGGGTCCAGTACTACTTGGCTCAACATTATGATAAAATCGGACAACCTTCCCTGGCACTAGAATATATAAATGCTGCTATAGAAAGTACTCCCACTTTGATAGAGCTCTTCCTTGTGAAGGCAAAAATCTATAAGGTAAGTTTGTTTAACATAGTGATCGGAGAGGGTTATTTTATGCCAGAAGATCTTTACCACTGCTTTTGCTTTCCAGTAATGATTTTGTCATGAACATTAAAATAGTAATATATACTATTAAAATACTAAAATTTTATCAGTAGGAATTAACCAAAGTGTCTGTTAGGCATTTTTCAGGGGAATCTTCTAGTGCTAAAGGGCCTGTAATTCCATAATGGAGAAAGGTCTGAAAATTTAGTTACTGTGTTGAACAGGCAATGGATAAAATACATATGCTTATAATTATTGAGCTTATATTTAAATTTCTTTCTCTTTAAGCATGCTGGAAATATTAAAGAAGCTGCAAGGTGGATGGATGAGGCTCAGGCTTTGGACACAGCAGATAGATTTATCAACTCCAAATGTGCAAAATATATGTTGAAAGCAAACTTCATTAAAGAAGCAGAAGAAATGTGCTCTAAGTTTACAAGGGTTGGTTATATATAATTTGTAACTCTTTTGAATAATATGTAGGCCTAATGCCCCATGGAATATTTTGTTCATGTTGCTATCATCTAACTTTTCTGATTGTTAAGTTCTGTTTTATGGCAACTATGGTTGCTTGCTTCATTAACAGTAGAAAAAAAAGTGGGTTGGAATTACTCTTTGATAAGCCTAATTGCATAGTCCTATGTGGCAACTTAACATTTAAAACTTGATTTTGATCTCTTTGCTAGGTAGGAAAAATACACTATATCTTTTCTAGAAATAAGTACTTTGGGAAAAAAATATTTTTCTGAGGTTTTTTTAAACTCTGATTCTCTAGGACCCTTAAAACATCTGATAAAGTTGCTCATTGCTCATATTTTGTTCTAAATGATGTTAAGATAGCTTATTCAGTTTTCTTCTGTAATGGAATTTCTGTGCAGATGGGGGATGAAAGGTTTTGGAAGATATCATCTTTTATGAGTAAGACCTAACCCCTAAGGCCATGTTTAATATGAGTGAAGGGAAGCTTCACATTTTGTCATCTCTCTCCTGTTGCTGCTTAACCATGATCGCTTCACTAGCATTAAAAAAAAAGCATTGTTACATCAGTTTTTATCTTTGCAGAAATCTATTCTTACTGGTTTATGATCTCAAAGCGTAGTTATCTTTTTATAAGGATTATTGATTTTACTTGCTCCTAATTTTCATCAGTGAAAGCAGGCAACGCGGTATGTAGTCCTTTCTGACAAATGATAGTCTTTGAGGACTGGCATTACCACTCATATGTCCCAACAGCAACAAGTAATTGGAGGTCTATCATAATGTTTTTGGTCCTTAACGTCAGTTACTTGCCTTCGTTAAAGGAATCCTTTTTAAAAAGGATATCCAATGAATTTTGGGCCTATCTGCGCCATTCTGTTCGTGAAGGAAGAACCAAAGGATTTTCCAGTGGGTGGCAGGACAGCACAAACCCTCTGTGGCCATGTGGTCCAGAACCTGAAATGGAAGGAAGTTCCCTGCTCTCACTCTTCCTTCATGGCCAGCAAACCACCTGCCGTGTCCCCTGCTCAGTAGTGCTGATCGTTTAGGAAATGACCTCTTGTTACTGTCAGTTGCTTTGGGATTTAGTTCAGTCAGCAAGTTTCTGGAAAAAACAAGTGGTGGTTCCAGTAAAAATTCCTGTAGGTGTCAGTGTCAGGCCACCTCTTAGAACTTTTCTGGCTTTTATCTTTATGCTGCAGAGCATTATATGCTTGTGCATAATTAAAAAAAGAAAGGCACTGAGTGAATACCTTTGGTATGTTAAAAAAGAGGAAATATGAGAGGTAAATGGCCACCACCTGACTATTCTTTGACTGTTCCTGACTCCCTAAAAGTTGAACACAGCGGACTTTTTTTTTTTTTTTTTTTTTTTTAAACTTTGAAGCCCTGATTAATAAGAAGCCACTCATTTTTGCCATTCCATTTTGTTCTTTGCTTGAGGTAGTGTTTTGCGTGGAAAAAATAAAATTTCAGTGGATATGTGGTACTTCATAAGTCATGTTAGAGTGCAAACACACAAAAAAGCCATACTAAGGAATAACCTGAAATATGGCAATCTCAAACATGCAGGAATTCAGTTTTGAAATTCAACGTTTTAAATGACCTTTTGATGCATGCTTTAAGCTAAAGTGAGATGTAAGAAACAGCAGTTAAGTTGAGTGAGGTATATTTTTGATGACACTGTTCTGTCCTTTCAGGAAGGAACCTCAGCGGTAGAGAACTTGAATGAAATGCAGTGCATGTGGTTTCAGACAGAATGTGCATATATTTTTGATGACACTGTTCTGTCCTTTCAGGAAGGAACCTCAGCGGTAGAGAACTTGAATGAAATGCAGTGCATGTGGTTTCAGACAGAATGTGCACAAGCTTACAAGGCAATGAATAAATTTGGAGAAGCACTTAAGAAATGCCATGAAATTGAGAGAGTATGTATCTAATTAAGCTGCTTAGGCTGGAAATGCTTGCTTAAGTTTACTGCGTTGATATATTTTGGTTTTAATAGTATGCTTAACTCAGTATGCTCCCTGTAGAGACTTTGTTTCCTATTGAATACTGGGATATTGATTAAACTGTAATTTTTCCCTCATTAAAAATAATTTTTTTGAGTGGCGTGCTGGAAAGAGAGATTGTATGAAGTATATGCATAAATAATAATGGGTTATTACCTCACTGGAAAGAAGTCTTAGAATTATTATAGACAGTGCTGCAAAAGCTATCGTACTATGTAGCAGTCAAAAAGGCAAACCATGTTGGGAATTATTATGAGACTAGGGAATAAAATAGAAAATACTTTCCTGCCACTGCATAATTTCATAGTACTGTTGACATTTGAATATCATACTTGGTTCTTGTCACCTCCTTAAAAAATGAGCTGGAGAAACATGAGCGATGGGATGCCTTCCACAGTAAGAGGGTGTGATCAACTTGTCGCACTGTTATGCTCAGCTTTCACAGGCAGCAACTAAGTTCAGGTTGGGAAAAACGCATGAAGAAGTTGAAGAGGGGAAGGACTTTTCAGTGTTTCACAAAGGAAAACAAGGGGACATCAGGTGACAGTGAGGCAGCAAATCTTAAACAAAAGGAAGTACTTTCTCATACCACATGTGATTAGAGTAGAATTCGTTTTTGCATATTTTATGGAAGTCAGAGGTATAAACTGAAAAGTTACATAAGTTCATAGAAGAAAAAAATATCAATTGCTATTTAAGTGCAGCAGCAATGACAGAACCTTTTTCCATAATCTGCAAATTGTCAAAGGGTGATTACTGTTAAAGAGCTTGTGAACTATGTGGGTCTTGGTTCAAACCTGGGAATTCTCTCGCCTTTTTACTTAGATTTTTTTTTTTTTCAATTGTACACTTTTTTTATTACGTGTCAAACAGAAGTCTCTTATTGAAACTATTCCATACTTTTTTTTTAATGAAAATATGTATAAAATGAAGTTTTTTCCAATTGTGAATGCTTGCTAAATAATGTTCTGTTGTGTTAGCATTTCGTAGAAATTACAGACGACCAGTTTGACTTCCACACTTACTGTATGAGGAAGATTACACTTAGGTCTTATGTGGACTTGTTAAAATTAGAAGATGTACTTCGACAACACCCCTTTTACTTCAAGGCTGCACGAATTGCCATAGAGATATATTTGAAACTTCACGATAATCCCCTAACAGATGAAAATAAAGAACACGAAGCTGATACAGGTATTTCAGTCTCAGGGTTTATTGTGTATGTAGTTTCACTAATTAGTGAATATTTTAACTTTCTGGAGTTCTAGTGTTCTTACATTTGACAGATCCCCAGAGTAAGGGGTATGTGTGAGTAGTGTGTGTGTTTTTTTTATTTTTATTGTTTGTTTGTTTTTTAATTGGACAAATTGTACCTAGACCTGGAAGATTAGTATATTGAAAGTTAAACTAATACATATTTTTGTCCAGGTATTAAAAAGCAGGTATATTTTGTGTTGGTGGTTGTAAACATATTTCTAGCATGTACGGAATGCCTTGGGCAAAATTATGTTTTTGTTATGAAAATATCTGAGAAAACATTAAATTCTCATGGTGGATCCATGAAGAAATCGCCCAAAGCAGATGTACTTGGAGGTTTTTGTTGTTGTTTTTTCTCTCTCTGCCTCTTGTTTTTCCCTCAGCATTGGATCAGTATGCAGAGGTCCAACTGGTAGCCACATAAATCATGTCATCTTTTGCTGTTGGTTTAAAAATAACATTTAAATCCTTTATTTCTTTTGTCTGTCCATCTTCTGACTGAAGAACAACTTAAATGATTATGGCTTGGGGCAACTCACAAGATATGAATAGAGGCAACTGAATCCTCCAAGAGGAATTTCTGAAGTGTTAAGATTTACCAACTCAGTTCATTTATGTAGCTTCAAGTTCATATTAAGAAAAGTGGGAATTAATAGAATTGCTTGTAGCTGATTTATGATGCTTTTCAAATTAATTCTCTGTGCTTTAACTGAAGAGAGGGATGATCTGAATGTGAATTAAAAATGTAAAATGTCTACAGGGCATTAAAAGCAAAATGGGACCACCTATGCCAAGATATGACTATTTCACCTTATTTCTCTTAAATTATTTAATCACTGCATTAAACTTAACTTTTGTGTTGTGTAATTCCCGAGGAATAAATCAAAGGGTAGTTGTGTGCACTTTTACTCCTGGCACTATGTTTGTGAAGTTGTGATGTGATTACATGCTGAAGACAGAACCAGATAATACTGTTCTAATTTCTCTTTCTCTCATTTCACAAAGTCTGTGATACTGCTTTGTAATTCATAATTCCTGTCCAATTTTTATATAACTAGTAAACAAATTCTTACTATTAGTAATCTTTTTTAAAAAATAAATACAGTAACTGCTGACATCTGATTGAGATGGGATAGTGTTATAAGTCAACATAGTCTGTGTTTTGCCCTTTGCCGGTTACAGCAAATATGTCTGACAAGGAGCTAAAGAAGCTACGGAATAAGCAGAGAAGAGCTCAGAAGAAAGCGCAGCTGGAGGAGGAGAAGAAGAATGCTGAGAAAGAGAAGCAACAGAGGAATCAGAAAAAGAAGAAAGATGATGATGATGAAGAAATTGGAGGACCGAAAGAAGAACTTATCCCTGAAAAACTGGCAAAGGTGCTTGCTAATATAAAGCAGTTGGTTTGAATAACAGTCAAATATATAGAAAAGTTACTGTGAATAGGCACAGAATTTGAAAGCCAGTCAGATAACATGTGAGGAGAAGCCATTCAAAAAACAAACACGTGGCATGTCTTAAAAATTGAAGGATAGTTTCTAGGATAGTTTAGGTATATTGTCAAAAATGTGATGAAATTGCAGCTTCTCATTATCAAAGCCAGCAGTCCAGAAGCCACAAGCACTTCGCTACAGATGGCGTTCTCTTGTATGAACTGCACTAGCTTACTGATGATGTCCTATTTCTAGTTAAGCAGATGAAGGTCTTTCTGTTCTGTATGTAAAATAATTATCATTATACTCGTCTGGCCCACAGGAATTTCTGGTTCAGATGAGCACAGGCAATCTGGAAAAGAGTTAGGGCAAACAGGAGACACCAAGAAACTGAATGCTTCAACAGCTTTTGTGTGCAAACAAATAAAAGGATAAAGAGTCTATTTAGAAGTAGCAGGAGAGTAGGATGAGATGGATCTGAGGTTTGAATTAAGATTATGGAGATGTGTAGGAGGGAGATGATGCAGAACACTGTTTTTGTGATACAGATTGTGCCTGTAAGAAGCAGGAAGGCATTTGGAAAAAAGATGTAGAATGGGGTTGAAACACATAGACTGGAAAAATTATTTTCTAGTAATTTCATTTACACAGTACAAATAATATTGTTTTAACGCTACTAAATTGTTATTGACATGCATTGTCTACAAATAAGTTTTGTAAGCTACTCTTAGAGCTCTCTTTATAAAGACATAAATAAGAAGGACAACAGATGGTCCTTGTTCTAATTATACTTCATCTCTAAATGCAAGATAGCTTTCTATAAAGAGTATTGGCATGGAAATATTTGTGCCTTCTTAATAAAGCAGCCCTCTTACTGGATTATAACAATTGAGCCATAGTGACCATGGTCAATATCTAGTTGCCTCGAGCTTTTTAAAATGAGTTACAGTTACTATAACCTCTTTAAATGAGGTTGGTATCTTGGCTGAGAATGTTGCCATGACTTGACAGCCTTCAGGAACCTTTTGAAGCTTGCATGGAGAGATTCAGTTATGAGCACACAGTAGTTGTGAACACCTGTTGTTTGTATTGTAGATCTTGTGGACTGTCTTCTGAGAGTAACTCTTTCTGATGTGATTCAGAATCGGAAACAACTAATTCCTCTTGTTGGAGAGTTAGTCAATAGGTTTAAGTTTTGTGTCTTAGCTGTGCGATGATTCTTTGATTCTGTAGGTTGAAGCACCTTTGGAAGAAGCCATTAAGTTTTTAACACCTCTGAAGAATTTAGTGAAGAACAAAATAGAGACACATCTTTTTGCCTTTGAGATTTATTTCCGAAAAGGTAGGTGAGAAGACTGATGAAAGTAAGTTCTGTTTCTTAAAGTTGTCTATTAGAATTTCATCAAGAAATATTGATGAATGTAAGCAGTCAGTGCCTGTAGATGCATATAACTTTTCCTTGGACAGGCATGCTAGCTGTCAGCATTCTGTGAAGAATCAGAAGTTTGAAACGTTTGGTGATTATCCCATTTCTTTGCTTAGTTTAAATCCGTGAGCCAGGAGACTGTAGAATTAATTCCCTCAACTTGCATTTCTTTTACTTGATTGTTTTCATCTATAGTTGACTATCAAAAAAAGCATTGACAAAATTATATGCTGTAAATTTAGAAATGGCATGCAGTTGCTATGAAAAGTGGAATTTTAAATTACTTTTGGTATCAGTTGGTATACTTCTGGTATCAGTTAAATACTATGCCTTAAAAGCTTATGTGTTTCAGTGTAGTTACTGGTTTGAAAAGTTTAATTCACTGGTTAAAGGAGTATTAGGTAATGGCTTTTAATATGCTCTACTGTTTAATTTGTTCTGATTAGTGTAGTTTCAAACACTAAATACTACTGAAATGGAATGCAGTTAGTTCCACCTACAGCATTTGACCCTCCCTTTTTTTTTTTTTTTTTCTTCTTTCTTTTTCCAGAGAAGTTCCTTCTGATGCTTCAGTCTGTGAAGAGAGCATTTGCTATTGATTCTAGTCATCCTTGGCTTCATGAGTGCATGATTCATCTCTTCAGCAGCGGTACGTATCTGATATGACTTCATCTGTGCATACCTCTAGCTGATACCTAACTTAATTATTGGTTTTAGTTCAGACTGTTAGCACTATTCTTTCGAAATATTTACTATGCATACTGGAAAGCTTTTTAAACAAGTGACTTCTGTCTTAAAATTGGATATGTTTATTATGGCTATAGCTGGATTTAGTAATTATTTCAACACATATTAGTAAGTCTTTTTAAGACTATATGGAGTAGGATGTGCCTCTGAAATTCTGAAGGAGTGAGTTAACTCACTGGTGGTTGCAGAGCTGGCAACAGTAGAATGAAATATATGGCTTCTGTGCTCACCACCTCTGTCAATGGACAAGGGAAGAAGTTAGAATTATGTGCTGTTAGGCAATCAGGACTCTGTCTTTCCGTGTCTCAAAGACCACTTTTTCTGTGTGGAAGTAGAGACAAGATACATATGAGGACATATTTTTATGACCTCAATCTTTAGGCCTAACAGACTAATCAGTAAGATGGGAAGAGTTTGTTTTAATGAAAAGGCTTTGGATTTCTCTAAGATCAGAAAACTGTCACAGTTAAGCTTTTCTTAGCTACCTCCAGTTATTTACCTTATTTAGTTTCACGCAACTTCCTTTGACATTTGATTATTATTTTTTAATTATACCAGTAATGTAAAAGCAACAAATATTAAAATGTTTTAATTTTAAGTATGTGATTGACAGTGTCATTTTTTATTATTTTTTTTCCTCACTTTAATAGTATCTGAAAGTAAGGACCTGCCAGAAACAGTCAAAACAGTGTTAAACCAAGAAATGAATCGGCTTTTTGGAGCAACTAATCCAAAGAACTTCAATGAAGCTTTCCTTAAAAAGAACTATGATTCACTACCACATAGGTTATCAGGTATTTGGCCTCTGTCTTTTTTCTCTCCCCTTCTCTCTTTAGTGCTTATTTAGCAGTGACTTCCGAGTATTGGTAGCAGTGATGTTCAGGAATTTTGGGGGGCTTTTCCTTTTCCTGTTCTCATTTCTGGTACATGCTGAATGTATCATAATATGTCTTAAAGGTAACATGCTTAATGTTAGTGATATATTATGTATGAGTCATGGTACATGAAGTAATATTTAAAATTGATTAAGTTTTCAGGTATTTTGCCTGGAGAAGAGAAGGCTGAAAGGGGATCTGATCTCTGTCTACAAGTGCCTCAAGGGAGGCAATGAGGAGGATGGGGCTGGCCTCTTTTCACTGGTGG
>JAUBNY010001085.1:1606490-1617851 GCA_032275445.1 Crypturellus soui | reverse complement strand
GTGCGTGTGTGTTTATGCACATATGCCACACACACATACTTGCATATCAGCTGAGTTCTTGGTTGTCAGCCATCGAGAGTCAAACTTTTCAGGAAAAATAAGGACGATTTTCAAAAATAATGTATTTTAGCTTCACGTTTTAAAGTGATTTAAAAAAAGAAAAAAACTAAAATACTTAAAAGTGAATTATTCGTGAAATAATTTGAGATTTGAGAATCGTGCTAATACGAAATAATTTGAGAAAAATCGTGCTAAACTAGTCTTTTATTTTGTGTCCAATTAGAAAAAAGTCATTTAATAGAAACCTGGAACCAGTGCTTCCAATACATATGTCTGGAGTCTTATACTTCTTACTTGTGAATGTTGAGATGAATGTTTAAGAAACTATAACACTCCTTTATTTTTCTCTTTAATTAGACTTGTATGGAGGTATTAGAAGCTTTATGTGATGGTAGCCTTGGAGACTGTAAAGAAGCATCTGAAACTTACAGAGCAAATTGTCATAAGCTTTTCCCTTATGCTTTGGCTTTCATGCCCCCTGGATATGAAGAGGATATGAAGATCACAGTTAATGGAGATAGTTCTGCAGAACCTGAAGAACTGGCCAATGAAATATGAACAACCTTATTGGAAAAAAAATAACATTGGACCATATCTGGTGTATAATATTTTTGTCACGCACCTGCTGAATTGTTCTAACTTACACAGAGAATGGAAGAGAAAAAAAAAAAGGTTGCCTTCAAATAGTTTTACTTTTTTTATCCTGCTGATGAAGTATATATATAAAATATCTAACATATTACTGGATATAGGTTGTTCGGTTTCTTAAAAATTAAAAGCTGCTAAAATTGAAGAAAAAAAGCCCTTATCCTTTCCTACCTACCCATGTTTTTAAACTAATTTATATAAAATCTGGAGGCTCATAGCTGTCAGAGCAGGTGTGTGGCAGAAATATTACTTTAAAATTGTCTTGTGAGATTACTGTTATCTCAGACAGCAAAAATGCTGTTTTAGCACTGGATTCTTTCACTGAGCACAAAGAGTTGTTGGGGCTTTAGCATCTGACTGATTTTGATACGGGATGATTCTGTCCATAGGAAGTATGCAATGTGAATCAGAATATACAGAGAAAACCTACAGCATGCTCACGATGTTGTAGATGCTGGGACATGCGGATACCAAGCAGAATTAAGAAACATAGTGTGTTCAATAAGCTTGTTGTGTCTCTGAAATTCACTGTACACGATCAGTTTGGTGTTCTTGCACCACAGTTTTTAACTGAAGGAACCAGTTAAAACCATATCTGTATTTGAAATAAAATTAGAGGGGGTGGGCTGGGGGGAAAACAGCATTGCTGTTTGAGATGAACCTAGCAGCATAGGTTGGCCAAACTTTTTAAAACTGTAATGCAAGAACCAAATGAAATTATGCACTGTGATGTGCATAATTAGAACTACTAATTAGAAAGATAGCATGCATTTTTCACGTAGAGTGAAAATAAAATGAGAACATACTGTGGCTTGAAGTTGCAAAGAGAAGAACTCCTGACTACCATTTTGACTGATCAAGAGACTAATAGTTTAAAACCTCAGCAGGCCTTGTTCACGTTATGCAGAAAAAAAAAAAGTGCTGCAGTTTAGATACCTCTGGAACTTTTCCACAGTGTCACAGGTTTGTAATACTTGAAGCCCTACATTTCTAAGAATATATTTCTTGCTCAGTTGTTTCAGGCAAGCCCAAGACTTTGTAACTTTTAAGGGGCCCAAGATTTTTTTTTCAATAACAGACCAGCTTCTTATTCCTGCAGTTACAGATGTAATTTCCTTTGTCAAACATAAGGTACCAAATATAATGCAATAAAATGTTTTGAAAAACAATTGTGTGAATATTTAAACTAATCTCTGTTGTACTTTGAAAATGAATGGATTCAGTAGAGTGCAGCTCAGGGTTGGCTTGTTGTGCTGTCCAGTTATGCTAATACTGTCATTGCTGATGCGTGGATGTTGAGTATATATTAAGTTTAAATGCATTATATATGAAGGCTGAATGTCTGGGAAGTCCTATAACACAGAATGCTTTATTATTGGCTTTTAAGTTTCACCAGTGTGATGTTGAATTTTATTTTCCACGTCAAACTGCAGTCTACAAGTCTACTGTGTCAATAATATAGATAAGTGCTCAAATGTTTTTATAGGCTTATCACATAAAACCAAGGAGAAAATAAACTACAGCTTTTCAAGTGAGTGCCTTCTTTGCTGCAGGGTGTTAGAGTATCAAGTGCATACCCAGTGTTCCTCTTCCACATCATGGAATTTGGTGATTGAAACACGCACGTGCACGCACGTGCACACACACACACACACACACACACACAGAGTTGAGAAATGCTGGGGTTTGCAGTTTCCTAACTGTAGAAAGAGCAATCCGTTGTTTGTTGTGCATTCAGCACCACTTTCTCCTGGTGGTTAGCTATCCTTGTGTATGTTTATGTTGTAGTTCATGTTGCAAATATAAGTTGTTTGCGCTATATATGTGTGTTTATTCAGCGAGGCCTTTAGGGGCTAGAATACTTCTAGAGCATTTAATTGACATTAGTCAATTAATGGTTTGGTCAGTTATGACTGGTCATAAGCATGTCTAGATCTCAGTCTTTTCTGCAGCCTGAGATACTTGGACTGCATGTTTTCTGCAACTACTGAAGACAGCTCAGTCTTGTCTACACAAGCTATAAGCTTTTGGCCTTGCCTCTTGAGTATTGCTGCCGTTTTCTTTGCTTCTGACGCTGTAGCTGGAGGCTGAATGCTCACATTTCCTAACAGATTGTGAATTGCACCAAGCAACCTTTTTTCCTCATTCTGTTTTTTTGGGTGCTGTCTATAAATGGGATTTCTTCCTGTACTTTCTCACTGCCTATTTTTGTGCTGAAGAAGATGAACTAAAGACAAGAAGGCATTTGTTATCTTTCAT
Source organism: Crypturellus soui (assembly GCA_032275445.1). Taxonomy (NCBI): domain Eukaryota; kingdom Metazoa; phylum Chordata; class Aves; order Tinamiformes; family Tinamidae; genus Crypturellus; species Crypturellus soui. Next base: position 1,614,884 of record JAUBNY010001085.1, on the reverse strand, counting down.
TACACAAGTGGGAAAGAATATTTTTGTGGAATTTCCAGAAGCCTCCCATGTGTTATGATCTCCCCCAAAGGTACTTCCTGGTAACCTTGCAGAAAGGCATCCCTAAGCTTGTGAGATGATGCCTTCAGAGTAGAGAAAGGTTCCTCAACCCCTTCCAGAAGACTGCTGTTCCAGGAAATGAGAGACTAAGTGAAGAGCTCCCCTGAAAAAGGATGTTAAGTGACACAAGAATTCCTTCATTTTCACATCTTTCCTGACCGCTGCAGTGTTAACTTCAAGGAGGAGCTTAAGAGCTGGAAGTTAAGCTACCATCCAGCGCAATCAGTGTTTTACAAAGTAGTAGAAGTGCTCTGCCCTTCAGTGAAAACTTTCCTTCGTGTTCTGAGATCCAGAATTGAAGGCCCTGGGCCTAGGCTGCCAAGACCAGTAAGCAAACCAAGGACATCACAACGTGCCAGGAGTGCCATCGTGGTCAGGGACCTGCACCATCTGCTGCTTAATGGCAGAAGTGGGTTCAATTGTTCAGGTCTTCCCCTGGAGAAAAGATGTTTCCAACATTAATGGAGCCACTAGTGATTAAACATGCCATGGATATCTTTCCTGTGTTTAAAAAAAGTTAATTGGACTTTTTCCTACGGAGAGACTGTAGCTTGTGCTAATGCACACTACGTGAAGCACTGTTGGTGTCAGAAGCGGACTTAAATTGTTAGTAAATAACTCAAAGTTGTCATTGGCCCAAAATGATGCAGAAGGTGCTCAGCTAGCTTCAGTGTTTGGCGGTGCAGATATGTTCCTTGTTCTTTGGGAAAGGTAGAGCGTTCAGACAAAACAGAATGCGTGTGAATGAGCAGGTAAAATATTCTGCAATTGACCATTCAGGAACTCATTCCTTTGCATCTTAAATGCCTTAAGACTCACTATATTGTCCTAAAATTAAGGTTTTCTTTTTTTTTTTTTTTTTTTTTTTTTTCAGTACAAGTTTTAGTATTTCCATGTTGTTCAGCTTTTCTCCTAGAATAGGGAGAAAGCTCCATGTAATTAGGCTGATAAACTTTCTTTAGTGTTTGGTTTGTTTTTGCAGGTCTGGAGTTGCTCCAGTGTGCAGTAGACCCTAGAAGTTGGTGCAGCACCTTGTTCTTCTGCCAGACTGGACAGTTGTCATCTTTGTAGAAGAATTCCAGTGAGAGTAGGGTGAGATCAATCCAAGAAACCAGAGGTGCAAACACAATCTCAGTATCTCGTGAGCAAGTTCAGATATGTAAGACTGGCTTTTGGCTTGCATGATGCCCGAGGGAGGGCTGGAGCAGGGGTACCGTGGTTCCACATGCCCCGGGTGCGCTTTGGACCTGTGCTGCTAATGCTAACAAAAACACTTGATACAATAATCCAGCTAGATACAGCTGAATCAAAATAATTTATATTTTTTCCATTTTTTATGGTAGCTTTAAATGTTTTCTGAACATGTCCTGTGCTGAGTAGCTGGCTAGCTGAAATCTTTCGCCTACCTTCCCCCTGCTCCAGGAAAGTTTGTTCTGTAAAAGCCGTTTGTACCCGATTTGTAAATGTGAAATAGCTCAACCTACATGAAAGTGAGAGTTGTGCTTGTTGATGCACAGTAAATTCTGACCTACTGCTTTGGGATTCTGAGGAGGAAAATGATGCGGATGCAGAATAATCAGTGATATCAGCGAGGAATCAAATGATTGGTGAGCTCATTACTGGAAGCTATTTCTGATGTAGGAATATACAGTTACAGAGCTTGGAAAAGACACTTGCTTCCAAGTCCATCTATGAACTGTTTGATATTTTTAAGGAGCGAGCAGCATATACTTCCACAAAACTTGGTGTCATTTTCATTATGACTGCATCTTCCTGGAAACGAAAGCTACCGTGTGTAGCCGCCACAGTGTAATAGCTGTGCTGGGCACAGGCTCTCCCTCCCAATGTACACACGAGTGTACAGCCAGCATTGGGAACAGCAAAGAGACACTGGTAAAGCAGCCGTGCAGGAGGAGACTGCAAAGAGTTACTCCATTTTAGATTACAAGTAGCATTATTATTAGTGGAGAGATTACTGAAGCCGTAAGTACCGTAAATGCAGCCTTCCTGCACCAAGGAAACCGTAAGCGTTATTTACTTTGAGTGATCCCAGAAAGCAGTAGGGTATTCCCAGAGATCTGGGCTTTGTATGTGGGTCTCCAAGTAAATCATGGCAGAAAGCTCAGGGTGCAGAGACTGGCAACTTACAAGGGACTGTGTCAAAAGGTTTGTGAAGACATTGCAAGATGAGTGTTACTAGAAAATCCAAAGCATCTTAGAATTGCTCTCCTAAGATGTTTGTTGTTTTAATTGAAAACATTACATTTGCTAAGTGTTCGTAACAAATGGCAAAAAGTACTTTTACAAAAAATATTTCTGCCTGGCACTGCCCATTAAATATCTACCTCTACTAGTCCTAGTTCAGCTACTGCATAGCCATTTAGCCATTTAACACATGAAGAAAAATGCCATCTGCCTGGTTGGTGAACAAATGTATGATGATGGGTATGTTTAGTTTCCAAATGTAATGCAATAAACCACAAATTGAGTGAGAGTCCTATTGTTGGTCCAGTGCAGCAGGATATTTATTGCTTCATTGCTGATCAGTTCAAAAACCTGAAAACTCCACTGAGTTACCTGCAAATTGTACTGGGATTTGCTTTCCCTTCCAGCCTTCAAAACTGGTTAACAATGTTGTACCGTGTCTTTACGCTCTTCTCTGGTAATAGCAAATATCAAAATTGGCAGGAAGTCAATCAATGAATAAAAATGCTGAGTTCTGTTTGTAAATGAGTTCTGGTGTTTCCTTGTAGGGTTCAGCGTCCTCGCTAGGTGCCGAACACCTCTTTGACGAGGCTCCCTTGGTAGTTGCCCTTGTCCCTGGCTCTCCGCAGCGTAGGCAGCCCTGTGTCTTGGGGCAGCAGGGGAAGAAGGTCGGGGCTTCCTGCGGAGCCAGCCTGGAAAAGAGCCAAGCTGGCACGCATCTTCTCCCAAGGCTTCCCTGCCTCATAAATTATTGCTACATATGTGAAAAGGCCCTTTGCTCATACTTATCTTCTTATAAATCCCTGTTTTTTGAGATGCTGAGGTGATTGCAGAAATCGCATTTCCTACTTTTCCGGTCTGAAATTAGTGCTTGTTGCTGTAAGAGTTGCTTTGCACGGGCAGGACTCTTCTGTGTAAAAGAAAGAGGGCGTTCTGGCTTCATAAAGGTTCTCACTGCTTTCTCATTTCTGCTGTGGGAGATGGGTGCTCCCCCTGGGTAACTGCGACCTGCACTCAGCACACCCCAACTCCCCCCGCTGCCGGTTGTGGAAGGGCACCTCGTGACCAGCCTGCGAGAGGACTTAGAGCACCGAAGATTTATGAGGAGCCAAGGTAGTCTGGCAGTTGATACATTATTTTATCTACATAAAACTGTCGGGACTTGCTTCTCTACTCCATCAAGTGTAATGGACTTTTCTACCCCATCATTATGCTTATGGAAAGTGTTTTGAAGGTCATATGCATAGCAGCAGAATTAACCTCTCTGAGCAGTCGCCCAGTCCCTCAAAATACTGAGGAGATGCACGCTAACTGCATGGTCTCTTTATTAAGCAATGCAGTTTTAATAGTCAGTATAAAGGTCCCATTTTTGCTGCATGACTTTTGCAATGCCTAAACTGTCCCCCTATTTGGGGAACCTTTTCCAGCCTCTTTTGTTCCTTGATGAATGTCTTTCTACCACGTATCCCCTCCTTTCCATTTCATGTTGCGAGCCCTGCGTGGAGGAGAGCAGTTCTCCCTTCAGTTACATTTACACTGTTCGCAAAAGCGGGTCGTGACCCATTGCGCTGCCGTGGGGCATCTCCGCGCAGCACCGGCCGATGTCCCGGGAGCCGCCGCGTCTCAGGGAACGCGGCTCGCGCAAGGGGCCTCTCTGCGGAGCTCTCCCGAATTTCCTCACGCTCCGAGCTAGAACACAGGGTGTAAGGAAGGGAACAGTGCAAACATGGTTTCTAGCCCCTGTCAGCCTCAGGAAAGTAACTTCGTGTAACACTTGATTATTTTAAAAGCCCGTGCTAGTTCCCTTGGTTAGTGAGAGCTATGAGGAATGAAGGGAGAACAAGTTATGTTCCATTCATTCTGGTTTTCTTTTTTTTTTTAATGATTTTCTGTTCTTTACAGAAACAAAGGCCAAAGGAGACTGGCGCGTCAGGCCGCTTGGAGAAGAGCCTGCGTGTGGTGGAGGGTCTCCTCACCGCAAACAGAGCCGAGGAGCGGGAAGGAGCGCGCGGTGCCACAGGGATCTGTTAGGGTGACAAGTTTCCTCTTTGGAGGCGACAGCGCCGCAGCCTCGATTGGCCGAACGGTGAGAGCGCGGGGAGCAGCTGGCAGGGACATCGGGGCGAGAGCTACTGACAACACCAGAGGTTCGGGCAGAAACCTGGATGACAACTTGGAGGGTACCAAGAGCCCCTGAAGGGCACAGCGGGGCTTTGTGGCCCTTCTGCCCTTGGGAAGCTCTTGACGGGTGAGCAGAATGCTGATATGCTCGTGAGTGATGGGTGCTGGCCCCGATTTACCTTACGTAAGGCCCTGCAGGAGAGGGAACAGGCTGCGGAGGAAGTCCTCGTCCTGGTGGTATGATAAAATGGAGGAAGCAAAGTGATCTCAGTGCAGAGCTATGAGTCACAGGCCTCAAGACGCGGGCTACTGCTGAATTTTAAGAAGTGGTAACAGAAAGGCTGACATCAGTGGTATAAATAAACGTGGAACTCTGAACAGAGTAAGATTTCTTTTTTTTAATGGTAGCAAAGGCAGCATATTAACTCTGCTGGGGAAATACAGCTTTTACCGCTCTCTCCCCTGTTAATGGCATAATGAGGTGTATAAGCATCATTTTCTTTTTTAACATACTTGAGAAATTAAGTTTTTTTTTTTTTTTCTGAGATCATAGTTATTTTCATTAGCACAGACGCATTAATGCTGCTTTCTAATATCCCTTCGTACGTAGCCTTCTTGAAATGCAGATTTGTGCTGCTGACACCTTGAAGACTAATGTTCTTGTCAGATGAAATGTACCTGCAGCAGCGTTTCCCCTGGAGCCGTGTTCCTGGGAGAGAGCCAGCTTAGCTCCCAGAGCCAGGTCCGTCTTTACAGCCTCTGCTTGGAAAGCAGCTACTAATGCGACTTCCAGTGCTTTGGGGGTGCAAGAGGGAAGAGTAGGGGGTGTTATTTATAAAGATAACATGTATTTTATTAGGCACTCCTTCATGCTGTAAACAAAACTGAGGTTGACATCCCCAAGCATCCCCTAAGCAGGATTTTACCCCTAGCTTTCAGTAAAGAATTGGGGCGGGGAAAAGGATTGGAGTAGTACAAGTTCCCAGTTTTGTCAGTGGGCAGGATTTTTTGTTTGTTTATTTTTTGTGGGTTTTTATTTGTCGTTGTTGTTGTTGTCCAATATTTTAATTAAAATTGGAATAGGATTGTGCCTTTGATGAGCACAGTGCCAGATGAGAGGAGAAGAAAAGCTTACTCACGCAGGAAGTAATAAAAACATTTTTTTGACATCATGCCATTTTAAGAAAAGCCTCTTGACAGAAAATAAAATGCACTGTATATCCCCACATTAAACACAGTCTTAGGGATCAAGGTCTTTAATTTGGAACTTACAGGAACAAACTGTTGGCAGGACAAAGCACAAGCAGATTTATTTATTCTTTGCTCCCCAGGAATGATTTATTGAAGGCCGTGGTGTGTGCAGGTAAATATAGAAGCTCGCTGACATTTGATGAACCTTTCCAGAGTGCTTTGATGCAGCCGGAAAGCGCCTGAGCACCTCCTGAGTGTGCACAACTGCAGCTCCTGTTTTTCTCGGCCAAGTTGGGCAAATTCTCATGGCCGGGAATGTCAGGTTTCTCTCAGTAAGGACTGTGATGTCCAGGGCATGAAGCCTGCTAATATCCAGATGATCTAAAATATGAGCTAATTTGCACAGTAAGGCCCCAATCTCTCTTCAGGCAGCCAAGAAAAATAAAACAAAAATTGAAAATCTTTTGTCTCTTTCAATTTCATTGAAGCTTTTAACTTTGTAGTTTGGAGAAGAATAAGGGCGGAGAAGTGAATAAGACAGAGTAAAAGACACTAGGTTAAAACTTTTTTCCAAGACAAAGAGAGATGACAGACATTATTGTGATTTAAACAGGGTATGTCTGCTTGCTTTCCCATCTTCCCAGGCAACTGAATACATACAACTTTCCACTTCATCATAAATGCTATTTAAAAAAAAAACTGTCCTCATTAAATAATAGGTTAATGGCAGTTCAACTTCTTAAACTAGCAAGGATCCAAGTCTTGCAACAGTAGGACTCTTCCTGGCAAAGCCACTGGACTTTTCCCTGCAAAAATGAGGAATCAAAATTAACTGAAGCCTTGAAAATTCCACTTCTGGAGAACACAGTTCAAATGTGAGCAATTGTTCTGTACAGATGTATAGCGAGCACAGATTTCTGGCTTTTAACTGTTGAGTTTGTCATTCAGTTTAGCTTTCTGGCGGCCACGTGTCCACCAAAGCCCCAAAGCAGGTAATCCACACTAATTACCACACTGTAACACCCTGACATGAGGGGCACATTAAGACCTCTCACAAGGCATCCGCTTGCACTAAATTTGATTTTAGTCAGAATGATATATCTGCCAGAACTCAACTGCCAGAATCCAAAGGGCGCACCTGGAGACTGCCTGAACCCTTCAGAGAATAAGCAATATGAGACATCTTTAGACTAACACTATTTTTTCTAATTTATTCCTTAACTTAAAATTAGTAGTCATAATTTCTAGATGTAGAATACAGCTTGCATTTTCATGTAACTAACAAGTTAAAATATGTCTTTAAGGGAAGACAGGAATAACTATTCTTGAAATGCTGAGGAAGGCCAGGGTATCTCACGACTATTTTCAGAATCCTCCTCTTTAGGATTTTCTACATCTGCTAAATGAAAATATCTGTGAACTTGGGCTCTTGTACCTTCATTCATTGAACACATCTGAAGACTATATTAAAATACTTCTCCTTGCAAAAGGAGAAAAAAAAAAAAAGCTTTTTCAAATGCTTAGTAACAAGAAGCATTTTAATTTATTCTGTTACTATAATTAAATTCAACTAGATTTGCCAGTCTCCCGATATGCAGAAAGCAACATCCAGAAATAGTAAGTGCTGGACTAAGTATAATGATTTAGTCAACAACTTTGTCACTCTATGTATGCATCAGAAGTGACGAAATTTCCAGTACTACACTGAAATAGCTCATATAAAAGTAACTTAACCCAAAAGATTCTCCTGAGATTGAAGTGCATGGTTACCAGTGAAGAAATTAAGACATCAGGTCTTAAGTAAGATTTAAGATCACTTTTTAATTTACAAACGAACTGTTTTAGGAATATCTGTTATTATATGGAGGTAGACTTTCACTGGAACAGGTTAGACTCAAGATCTGTTTGTTAAATCTGTCATCACTGATCAGGCAAAATTGTGAGAGTGTAAAAAAACAGGCTCTATTCTCTTCCTGCTCTTGTATCTTCCCTTGAAATTCCTCTTCTCATAGGAGACAGGATAGCAGACTGTTGGAACAGTCAGTCTTATAATGTTCATACCAACAGTCTTATCATGTTTATACCAAAACAATACATTTTGAGTGATTTTTGTGTTTACCAAATTCAGTAGGCTGCAGCTGGTTATGAATCTCTTCATACATAAACTTTTTTTACACTGCTCTGTGTATATATATATGTATTCATACATACATTTATATACACACAAACACACGTGTATATATAAACATAGCCTGTTCTCCTGTTGAGCTGCTGCCAGATGGACTAAATGACATGTATTGAAGGATATTTTACTAGAGAGGAAAACTTTAAAGTTATAACTTTAATGAATGTATTGCATATCCAGGAAACCTGCAATTTCTGTTACCCCTTGGCCAAAATGCGTAGCCAGTAATAATTATTGATCGCTGTGGAATCCTGCAGCCTCAATTAGACTTGAAAATGGTGCATGTCCTGCCTGCCATTCTGCAAAACAGAATCTTGGGATTGCTGCTCTATTGATAAAGTATTAAAACAGAGCAGTTCCAAGATGAGCGGATGCCCTAAATTTTATGCAATATGTGAAAACTTGGTTCACATCCCTGCTATGAGTTAGGCACAACAAGAAAATTAAGTTAGATTTTTCTAGACTTGATGTCTCTCATTCACAGTTCTGTAGTTTTCTTCTCTGGGTATGACTAGAAATTCTACTCTGAATCACAGAACACTTTTCTGGGAAAATTCTAGTCACTGTAAATAGATACCAGGAAAAGATTGAAT
>JAUBNY010001085.1:1594365-1606390 GCA_032275445.1 Crypturellus soui | reverse complement strand
GGGGAGGAAGGATGGGATGGGTGAAGCCCCACAGCACCCACCAGATGTGGTGAGGCTGATCTCATGACTGGAATAATAGGGAAGTTACAGAAGGTCAGCTACAACTGCCCCAGTTACGCTCGCTGGCTCTAGCAAAGGCAAGCTGCTATAGGAACAGCAGGGAAATACCCAGCACTACCAGGAATTCTCTAGCAAATGAGAAATTTCACTAAGCATAATTTGGGATTTGCCCCCCTGGAAATGTGCATTCCTTTATGGAAAGGGTACCGGGAAACCCTGATCTGTATCTCTTTCCAGGTAGGTTAGCCATAGGTCCTGAAAAAGGAGCCTCTTCCCCAGAAAGGCTGAGTGTCAGAAGGATTTGGGGGCATGTCTGGGGATTTAGAAAATAAGCTGTTGCGACAGGGCTCACAAGTGACCAAAGTGGACACCTGAAGTCTATGGTACGTGTGAGGTCCTAAAGATCTCACCAGGGACAGTATTTAAAACCTGTCCAGTGCAAGCCACTGAACAGATTTCAGAAGCAGGAGTCCCTTGCCGTATAATAAATCTTTCTCCAGTAGGCAGCATTAGCAGACTGCAACAGAAGTGATTTAATTCAAGTCCATCCTTTCTTTCATCAGGGGGCTGGTCTCAAGAACATACTATGTAGGTAGTTCTGTTTAGCTAATAGATAGCAATGGAAAACAAAACAGAAACTCAGACTATAAACTAGAAAGGTGGTTGAGAGTGCCTAGAGTCACGGGCACAGAGTATAAAAACATGATGACTCCAAATCAGGGTGGCCGCTAGATGGTGCAAAGATTCTGCCTTTCAGGAGGCTCAGTTCTTGAAATCAAAGATGTTCAGAGCTGTTGAAGAGCCAGAATCTAATTATAACACAGTTTGGCATAACCCAGACCAAACTCATTTAAATGAGCTGTTGGCAGCTCTTGCCAAACAGCTGACTGAACTTTCTCCTTAGCATGTTAGTCAGAGCCCACATCAGAACATCTCTCACGAGAACCAGTAAGTTTCTACTTCTTCTTCACCATGGGCTATGGAGACACACTTGCTTATGCAGCCAAACACACGCTGTGTCCTTGCTGTAAAACACAGCACGGTCAGGGCAAGGGACAGTAAGAACTCCGTGGTGGCTTCCCTTCTTATACTTTGCAAAGCAGAGCTCTAAGTTGCAGGTTTTGCTCATGGAGGGTAGCTGAAGCTCTCTTTTAGGTTGTAGTCCTTGCTGAGTTTATTAGGATGCCTGAGGCAGTGCCACATCTCCCTTCTCACCAGCAGTTGTGCTGATCATTTTTGGCTCACGTTCATCTCTGTCAGAGAGCAGCTTTCTGCTGTCTCATTTATCCCTGGAGAGGACACCAGCACAGTCCCACTGAAGAGCAGCAAGCACACAGGGCCTCGCCAACATCCACGTCTCCCTCGCGGCCCCCAACACAAAGGCGGCGTCAGCCTAAGGCCTGACAAGCAGCAGAGCCAGCCTGCCCCGCCACAACCCTGCGCCCGCGGGAATTTCAGCATGAAATTCAGCGCTGCCTCAGCACGGTGCCTAAGGGCACGAGGTGACACGTGAAGTTATAACTAGGGGAAAAAAAAAAACGCGATTAAAAATATCGCCACGTGATTTCGCCCTTCCTCTTATTATTCCGAGCGCTCCGCCGGGACCCTGCGCCGCGCCAGCCCGCCCGGCGCGGCTCCGCCAACGCTCCCAACGCTCCCCAACGCTCCCCCGCGCCGCGGCGCGCTGCCATTGGCCCGGGGCGCTGCCACGTGGGCGCGGCTCTCGCGACACCCGGCGGCCCGCCGTGACGTGACGTGGCGCGGCCGCTTCCCCGCGGGGCGGCGGTTTAACGGCGGCGGGTGGGTGCGCGCCCCGCCGTACTCGCGCACGCGTGCACGCAGGGAGGGAGAGAGGGAGGAGGGCGGGCGGCGGCGAGGAGGGCGCGATGATGGCGGCGGCGGCCGAGCTGGAGTCCTCGCTGGAGCTGAGCTTCACGGGCAGCGGCGCGCTGCCCGGCGCGCTGCCCCCCGCGCGCTCCCGCATCTTCAAGATCATCGTTATCGGCGACTCCAACGTGGGCAAGACGTGCCTCACGTACCGCTTCTGCGCCGGCCGCTTCCCGCAGCGCACCGAGGCCACCATCGGCGTGGACTTCCGCGAGCGCGCCGTCACCATCGACGGCGAGCGCATCAAGGTAGCGGCGGGCCCGGCTCCGCAGCGCGCTCCGTGCCGCGGGCAGCGCCGCGCCTCTGTGTGCGCCCGGGGCGCCGCCGAGCCGCGCGTCGCCCTACTGCGCGTCGCGGTTTGCGGGCGCCTCCTCGGGCTCCCCGCCGTTGTGGCGCCTGGCCAGAACACTCCGTTTTGGCGGCAGGGGCTCTGCGGATTTGCTAGGACCCATCTGCCTGGCCTGTGTTTCGCCTACGGAGGTGCTTGCACTGATGAAAGTTTTCTACTGTTAGGCACAGCCTTTGCTCAGCCTTTGACAAGCGTTGGGCAATAGCTGCTCTTGGCTTCCAGAAATTCTGCATCCGTGCTTGCTAGGAATCGCATTTCGGGGGCCTACCTTTCAGGTCGATGAAGCTATGCAGGTGACACTGTGCTGAAGCATTTTGAGCTTAAATTAAAGAGTTATTATAGTGATTATCTGAAATATTTTTAAAGGGGAACTACATCACACACACACACACACACACAAACACAAAAGGTAACCTCAAGAAAAGGAGAAGAGAAAGACAAAATTTCTGTATGAGGTAGAATCAGTTTGATTTTTTTTTAGTGTGGAAATAATGAAAACAACGAATCATATCCTATTAAGAAACGGAACAGTGTTGAGGAATGAACTGTTCTGTCTACGATAGCAATGTGTTGCTGTTTTGTTTTGTTTTTTTTTTTCTTTAGATAGCGTCATCTTAGAGTAAGGTGGTACGGAGCCTCTTTTTTTCTTCTCTGTTTGCAGATTTAGGTAAAGTTTATTCTTCCACTCAGTGAAAAATAGATGTGAAGGGAAAAAATGTGCTTTTGTATTTGAAGGCAAACTTAAAGGTACTATAAAGTAAATTTAAAAAAAAAAATTGTGAAATGCGCCCAGTTAGCCTGGTTGATATGTGAACACTGGTGATGATACTGTTATTCATTTGCAGTTTAAACCACTAGTTGCTTAAAATGTAGTTTATGTATAAGCAACTACAAACTTTTCCCTTTCTACTTGCATATTACAGTTCTTTTCTAGGAAAGCGTTTTAATGGATACTTAAAAAAGGGAAAACATTAGTCTTTTACTTCTGGCTGTGCTGCCACCAAGCTTTGTAATTGTAGCTGACAGTCATACAGCAAAAGCTGTAGTCTGCCTTGCTCATTTACCAATTAAAAAATCGTGGAAGATTTTTGCCCTTCTTCTGGAATCTTTTCACTTTATATCCTTTCTTTTCTTTTTTTCTTTTTTTCTTTTTTCTTTTATATTTAAAAGAGAAAACTTATTATTCATTCGCTTTTTAACGCTCCTCGCGCTTTGGCTGATGGCCGAGCTCTTGTACTCTCAGGTCTGTTGCTGTCTGTATCTGGAGCAAGGACCTAATGATGGACATGTGCTTGTCAGCACCATCTTGCTGTGTGGCTTTCTTGGTGCCCCTGCATTGTGCCTGCCCACAACACAAGCAAAGAAGAGTCTATCCCTGTCCCCAGCTCTGGCCACATAGAGCCCTTTGTTATGTGTGCTCTCCTAGGAGCCTACGCTGCTCTCTTGGGAGTGATGCCTGTTGAGTATCCTGGGTTTGGTGAAAGAAGTGGAGAACTGTCTGAGACTCATTTTCAGACACTTTTTTTCCCCAAGATGTTCTGTTTTAACTTTAAAAGGAAACAAAAGTTGCTTAACATTTTAGCCAGGGCTCTAGCTCTTAGGGAGGATGTTAAGTGCCATCACACTATGTACCAGCCTCTTTTTTTGTTATTGTTGTCTTGTCTTGCCATCTTCTACCATTCATCTTTTCCTTGCTTGTAGCATCTCTGCAGCAATGCCTGTTGAATCAGGAAGTGAACTGAATCACTCATCTGCTGTTCTTGCTGAGCCCTGGAGGGCCTGCTGGGTAGAGAAATTTCCCCCCTTGCTTTGAAGGAAAACATTAAATGGTGTCTTCTTCTCTCTTGTCCCTTCCCCCAGCCAGCTGGGTGGTCATTCGTGTGCTGCTCCAGTACAGAGCATTTCCCTTGCAGCTGGAAAAACGCTGTGTCACTGGCATTGACATAGGCACAATTCTTCTCAGCAGGGGTCTCCCACACAAGAATTTTTATAATTCTAAGACATAGGAGCAAGTGTGTTTTTTGTACAGTAGGCTCACTGATTCGTCTGAAATACTAGTGATTAGAGATGATGAATGGATTAGAACTTTTACATTTTTACTTTTGCTCTTCCTGAAATAATGTAAAATTGAAGAAAACAATGATGTCACTTCTTTGTGACCTACATTAAAATAGCAAAGGCTGCAAGTGAAATATGAAGGGGAAAGCTCTTCAAGTTCATGTTTGCTTTGCATCTAATAAAAGGAAGAATGTCTTGCTGTTTTAACTTTATTAAGTTAGGTTTTTTGGCAGCATGTTATAAACCATGCGTGCTAATGCAGCCCTTGTTTAGCAAACAGCCTTTCTAGATGCACAAAAAGAAAACTGAGGCAGTAGTTGATACATTTAAATATTGTTTATCATTCCTAGGAAAAGTGAGAAGTGATTCTGTCCTCAGTTTTATTAGTTGAATCTGCTGTTAAATCAGGCTTTGAAATGCACATTTTAAAGGGTCATTATCTATTTTATTTGAAAGTTATCTGTATTATCTGTATTTTATTTGAAATAATAAAAATGTGCTCCCCTGATGGATGGTGTTGGGGTGATAGGGAAACCATGATCTTAATTGAATTCATCAATGCACACTGATGAATACCAGAGCGATCATCGTCAGTGTTTGTTTTTCAATAATGCCAGGTTAAGTTTCTTGGCCAGAAATGAGAAAGTGTGCTGAAGTTTACCTGGTGACAGGAAAAAAAGAAACTTCCAAAATATGAAACTTTCAGCACTGGAGAAAGATTTGTCTCTCCATGCACTTTGTGATTTCACATCAGTAATATATATATTTTTAAAACTTTGAGATAATATATCCAAGTTTGAAAACCACATGTAATTAAAGTCTAGGTGAAACTATAGTTTAAGCTTACCTTAGAAGTTCTATAAAACTTTAATTAAATGCACTTGTTTCTAACCAAGCTTGGCAATAACCTTGTGGATCTCTTCTTGACTGAATCCTGACTGATTTCTGCTCTTTTTCAGTGAGATGGGAAGAGAAGTGTATGCTCAGGTTCTACAACTGTCTATGGAAATGAACTATCTCTTTAATTCAGATTTGGTTTAACATTTTGCAATATTATATACTCCTTTGCAGTATGCTGACTGAGCATAAAGTTTACCTCTCTGTGTGTCTTTATTCTTTCTTTATTTTGTTATATTCCAAATTAATGAAAATCTTGCAGAAGTCTTTTGACTCTGTGGTTCTTTGTAATTACGTAAGAACTAAGTTTCTCTTTTGTCTAGGTAGGTGAATGAATCTCAACCAAATTTAGTTGTCTATATTTAGTCTAGATATCAAGGCTTCCTTTACAAACCATGGAGCTGTAGTCTATTGTACCTAGAGTATAATACAGTTAGCAAAAAGCAGGTATTTGCTCTAAAATGAGCATATTTAGTAAATAAAACTGCTATTGACAACAGTTTTCTTCCAGCAAAGGCTGGAGTGTCTTGCTCAAATACTGAAACTGCTTTGTGAACATCCAGTCATTCAGCTACAGCCCAGCAGTGTTCATTTATGTATGTTGCTCATGCTACCAGGTAATTCTTTTGTTAAGTTACAAAGCTGTATGAAAAAAACATTCTTTTCCTTATTTCAGCTGGAAGACTGTTCCATTACTTCATCAGTTTAATGATTAGGAACTTTTAAAATTTTTCTTATATATGCTTGTCATAGCTAGCTGATAGCATCTTTTTGCAACAGCAGCATTATCCTTTAACTTAAGTAGCTCTGTACAGAGAGATGAGTTCTATTTTCTCCTCATCTGTTTTGCTAAACTATTTTTTTTCTGCTTTTTCAATTTGTGTTCTCATCTCATTCCTCTACAATATTCAATAGAAGAATAGGCTGCTCTGCAGGATATTTTTAAGAATATTGACGGTTTTAAAGATTAAGATTATTGGCAATAATCTTTTTTTTTTTTTTTAAGTATTTTTATTGACGTTCCTAGAGCAGTACCTTGATCGTTATGCTTCTGTAGAGCAGAAGATGCGCTTACTGGACTAGATGACATAATCTGAGTTGTCCTAATGTTTTCATGTAAATGCTCTATTCCCTTGTTCAAAGCAGTAAATGTCCTGTTAAAATCTGATTTTTTTCTTGGGTATAGGTGATCAGAGTTGAACATAATATTAAGAAGCTTGCACCATTCTGAAACAGCACATTTTTTTTCCTTTGGTCCTATCATACCAGTGATTCATGATGTCCTGTGATTTTTGTGTGCCTGAATTGTCATCCACTTCAGCTATTTCCAGTTGATGAGTCCCCCACTTACAAGAGCCGCCTTTTTTTTTTTTTTTATTAATAGCTGTTCTCAATACCTGACCCTACTCAGTTTTGTTTTCTTTCTACTATTCCAGCTCTTAGATGATATTCTAATCTTTCTCTTGGTGTTGCATCTTCTTGACATTGTCAAGAAGCATGCCAATTTGCCACTGGCAAATATTTTATCTCAGAATAACTGGTAAAAATGCTAAACAAGATAACTTAAGACATGTGTAATTTAGAAATCAGGCTTACTGAAATATTTGGATCAAAAGACTACAGAACTGTGGTCATGAGAGAGTAGTCTTCATCAAAGAAAAATACTAGCTGTAAAATGGCTTGTGGAATAGATTGAATTTTAAATTTACCTTCATGATTTATAGATCCTTTAATGTTTCTTTAATTCTGTGCCCAAATAAAAATTCTTTCTTCTCTCTCCTAGAGAGGAAATATTTCTTTCTAAGATTTCTTGCACAAAGGGTAAAAGTCAAAGTATTAATCAAACTGCTTCAACAGTTAAGGATCAACCATGCAAAACAGAGAGGTAGTTAGGAGTCAGCCTTGACCTAAGAAATCACATATTAAGTTTCAGTGTTAACACTCTAAGGTGTATGTGGTATAACCATGTCCTCATTTATTTCTTAGCTATATAATTAATTTGGCGTTTGGGGGTTAATTTTGCTCTGACTGCTAAATATTTCAGTCGCATATTTCCCCAAAAGCTGGTGTCTTAAATATTACCACATTCAATAATTGCATGATTTTATGGCAAATCCTACACGTCAGAGAACTCCAAGCTCTCATTCTGTCAGAGTGATTGATACATTTCATATTTTTGTTTGTACTCTGGTCTTTACATGTGCTTGTGGTTCAAGGGAGTTTTATCTGGACCTCAAATACTCGAAAGTTTTACAGATTAAATGCTTTTGATTACTTTATAATTTGGTCCTTGATTGTATAGGCTTAGAACAAATATTAACATTTAAGTTTTTTTAGGAGAGACATACCTGGAAATATTAGTATCATCTTAAACTAACATAAGGCTTATGCCTTTTTTTTTTCTTTATGGGTACTCTTATTTGTATACTACAAACCACAGTATTGTCCTAGCTTAATCGTTAAATAGGTCTAAGGTTGAGGTTTATAGAAAGAAGAGTTTGATTCCAGTACATATATAGCAAATGGAGTTTTTTGTGCCTCTTTGTTGTTGTTCATGTGTTTTGATTTCTTTCTACTCCTATGAAGTCTACACAACTGGCAGTTAACTGGATGCTAAGAACAAAACTTTGAGGAAGATGATGAAATTCATGTCAGCTGAGAGCTGTGCTGAGAAACATATGTTGCTGTTTCCTCAAATAAAAACTATATTGGCCAGATTTCAGTATTTGTCTATTTAAAAATCTGCAAATTATCTACTCCACCAAACTTTCAGAAATTTGTATTAGTGATTAAGCCACATCATATTATTTTTACAGCTTTTAAAATGAACAGATGATTCAGAAGACAAAACTTTCTGAAATTGTTTATGGGAGAGCCACAGTTTTCTTCAGCATAAACATTTTAGTATAATCTATTCAGAAGAGTAAATTTGTGTAAGTGGGTGATATTCCCACATAATTTTCCTGCGTGATTAAAAGAGCAGTGCTGCTTTCTCTCTTTTTGTCTTTCTCTTTCCAGATTCAGCTATGGGACACAGCTGGCCAGGAGCGCTTCAGAAAGAGTATGGTGCAGCACTATTACAGGAACGTCCACGCTGTCGTGTTTGTGTACGACATGACAAACATTGCCAGCTTTCACAGTCTGCCATCGTGGATAGAGGAGTGCAAGCAGCACCTTCTCACCAATGATATACCACGGATTCTTGTTGGAAACAAATGTGATCTGAGAAGTGCTATTCAAGTACCCACAGACTTGGCGCAGAAGTTTGCTGATACTCACAGTATGCCACTCTTTGAAACCTCTGCTAAAAACCCCAATGACAATGACCATGTGGAGGCAATATTTATGACACTGGCTCACAAGCTTAAGAGTCACAAGCCATTAATGCTTAGTCAACCCCCAGATCGCGATGAAATTCATATAAAGCCTGAACCAAAACATGCCATGACCTGCTGGTGTTAAATCATGGTATTTATTGTGCTGTCACCTTATCTGTTTGCATATGCTTCAAAGTTGTGATCTTGGCAAGGTTCCAGGTTTTGGTAGCAATTATAGCAAATCTCTCTGGCACTTTAATGTGTTTTTTTTTTGTTTGTTTTGTTTTTGCTTTTTTTTTTCCCTGATGTAAATGTGTCCATCTCATTTTCTTGCACTTTGTATGTACTTTTTGAATTACTGATTTTTCCACTATGGTTATACAGGAAAGTCAACTTTCAAGTGAAGTCTTGACAAAGCAATTCTACTTGAGCTTTTGCTGCCTAAGATAGTTTTTGTCACTTGTAGCAAGGTTAGAAATAGTAAGCCTGTTTACTAATCTTTTTTGTTGGTGCTTCATTGGAATAATGTTGAAGGAAAAGTGTTCTGGAACAGACAGGTAACTTTTGTTTTCTTGAGTCGCTGTTTAGAGTGATTTTTGATACCCGAAAAAATATATGATGAGTGCTAAGCAAGTACCTTCTTGTTAAAACAGCAACAGGACTGTCAGGTAAAGATATTGCTCTCAGTGTAAGTGCATATTGGGGGCTTTAATGTCATTCCTTTTTTTTAACCTTGTCTGTTTCTTCATGGTAACAACAGGGGAGCTGAAGGGCCTGCCCCTGTGTCCAGATAACTCTTTGATACTGGCTTATTTCTTCACAATTAATATGTAAGACTAAACTATACATTCCTTCTGATGGAAATAATTTTAGAATAGGACTTGGGAAAATTTAGGGTTATAACTATCCACAATTTTAATGACTCCACTAACTCCACATTCAAAGAGGTCTTACTTGTAAAGATGCTATATTTGAGCTGGGCATAAGTAAAAATACTTAAATGAATTAGAATTTGAGTGAAGTTGGCAAAACTTCCTGTGTTCAAAGGTAAGACTTTTGGAGGATGTTAGTCATGATGAATGTTTTCAAATATCTTGAAAAACACAACTTTTCATGAATCAATCTGATTATGTTTTAGGGACGGAAATGCTTAGGAGAAAATGTTACTTCTGATGCCTATTGTGGCATACAGAGCTGTGCCTTAGTCATAGAAAAGGTGAAGGCCACGTGCGTTAATGGTCTGTATTGTTCTGTGCAAGAACAGCCGATGCAAAGGCTTCTGGGCAAAGGAGCTTGACTACAGACTGCCGTGTATGAGGGCCAGCTTGCTGAAGGCAAAACATTGCCTTCTGCTTAAAGGATAGGGATTATGCCAGTTCTTTAAAATACTTCTGAATGCAAAATCAAGTCACTTCTGAAACATGGAGAAAATCTGCACAGGCCAATAATCTGTTAAAGATATTGATCTAAAACCTGCTTCTGATGATATTTTGCATTTAAGTTGAGCATTGTGGTATTACAAATACGAGTTTTTGTTGTTTGATTTTCTGTTTTTAATCAGAAGAGATTTTTTTTTTTAAGAACCATCTTCTAGATTTTATTTTATTTCAGTTCTGTTGTTGGAAGGTCAACTTTTGTAATTAAAATCATGCTAGTTTGCACAAAATTTATATAAAACAAAGGGAAATGTAAACCATAGAATTTAGTCTATGGCTTCATTCATATGCCATGATGAAACAATATTTTGTGACTTAAACTTCAAAGGAATTGAAATAAAAATGAGCATTACTGATTTATAATGTGTAGTGTGTGATGCTGACTGGAAAATAAATGTAAGGACAAATTTAGGAGCTACCATTTTAGTGATTACACTAGAAATAATTACATTTTTGAAACAAGATAACTATTACTATTTAAACTATTGAAATACAGTATAATTATATTGCACATTATACTGATAAAAGGAAAAATATGTTGACTTTTCTCTGGGTTTAGAAAGAGCTTTCAATTTGACCTAATATAATTAGGATATTTAAACATTTTTCAAGAAAAGATACTATTTTTTTTTCTTGTATAGCAGCTAAAACTGCCCTGGTGTTTCTGTTTATGCAGCATTGTGAAAAGGAACTTTTTCATTCACTTTGAATATTAAATGACTGAAATTGGTCTACAGTTCTTTCTTATGAACAATCAGCTCTAACACTAGTATTCTTGATAGGTTTTTGTTTTTTTTCTTTTAGGAAAGAATTGATCTTCATTTTATTTGTATATTATTACAAATAAACATGGTTTACAGTCCTCTTGGACAATTTGTTTTTCACTCGTGTCCTTAATCCTTTTTTTTCAAAAGGATCCATCCTAAGTATTTGTATAGTATTAAATATTTCAACAAACTTTATATTTTTTTTAGTTATTTTTAAAGATATAAACAGAATGAAGAATTCTAAAGTCAGTCAGGTTGAGGGTTAAGGTAAGGAAATTATGTAGACACAATAATAATGTTAAATAAATGTGTAAATCTGTTGACTTACTTGAGTTGTTATTCATAACCTGTAAATATGGGCCCTTGTGTCATTAAAACTGTGTGGCAATGTAATATTGTCTTCAGCACGAAGCATGTTTTGATGGTTCTCACGTAACCATAATGTGGTCATTAATCCAGAACCTGATGTGCTTCCTGGCTTTCTGTGGTAATGTTCTACCCACAAAATCCATGTTAGAAGTACTAAATAGTTTGTGTATGTATTTTCACCGCAACAAATTGTAAAGCTGGGCTATTTTATATGTGAGGTTGGGTGGGAGGGGGAGGATGCAATCCCAGAAACCTAATAAACTGGCTTTGCCACAAGCTGCTGTCACCTGTTTTCAGTAATTATTTTAGGAATTATAACATAATTTCTTGGTAAAATCCAGAATAAATTACCATAAACAAGGAAGGAAAAATAAATAGCATGTAGGTTTTGTTTGCCCAGACAGCAATTTTGTAACAGACTGTCACAATGCTTGGATTACTCACAGTAGAGAGGAGAGAAAAAAAAAAAAAAAGGCACTGAATCTCAGTTATTTTGGAGCATCTGAATGGCTCGCTTGGCATTACAGAATATGTTTCAGAGGAGTTTGTCCTTTACTCTTCTCCAAGTCTCATACCCAGAAAAGCTCTTAGCTTCACATACACCTGTGACTTGTGTGCCTGATTTTATTAATGTGTACTGTAATGTTCCCCCCAAACAAACAACACAACCCTGTCAGTAGAGGAGCTGAAGAATGCTGTCAAAGTTGCATAGCTCCCCTCTTGCTGTTTTTCCAGCTTTATAAATCAGTAGTTAAACAGCTTTCCACAGGTCTGGGGGAGAACAGGAGCTGACATGCAACTACCATCTTTAAATATTGGTGCTACTCTTAAGTATTTATTAAGCTTCAATGTTGGTCAAAGGAAATATTTTAGGAGGCCACACAG
>JAUBNY010001085.1:1576252-1590742 GCA_032275445.1 Crypturellus soui | reverse complement strand
AGCTCCCCTCCTCTGCTCTTGGCTGAGCCTGAAGGGACGTGCTCCAGGCTGATGGTGGCTTTCCATGGCAGGAAGGAACGAGGAAGCCGGCTGCTTCCCAGACAGGTCTGGGGGACTGAGTGAAGAGGGCATTGCTGCTGGAGGGGTGGTGGTTGTGTGTGCTTGGAATTAATAATAATAATAATAATAATAAAAAATCTGTGAGGTTTCCAGCAGAGAAAGCTTGGGCTGAGGCAAGATGTCTCTGGAGCCGCTGCTGAGCTCTGAGAGCCATAACTAGAGTTTAGTGCAGACTGCTAAACATAGCGCTGGCACCAGCAATCCTGCATATGTTTTTTGCTATGCTAACTCATTAGAGGCAGTGATGTTAAATTGGGGTAGAGGGTCCACCGGTTTCAGTATTGCAGCTGTTTCCTTTGATAGAAACTCTCTTTGGTAGAAAGAGCTGTTGGAACTATGACTATTTAAGTGGTTTTAGGTGTCCTCAAGCCAGTGTTGTGATGGCAGTTTTGCAATTGCACCCCTGGAAGGATTGCAGATGGCAGTCTGGAAAAGAAATACAGATATCTTCAAGGGCTTTATAGCTGCTGTTGAACAAATTACGTATGTTTTTAGTTAAGAATAGCATAGAGCATGCTTCTCTTTTATATGCTGATACTTCGGTACATACTGAAACATGTGTTTGGTAGTCAGTGGAGTGTGTTTGGCACTGCCAGCGGTCTGCTGGGCTTGTGAGGCAGCTGAGCAGCTTGGAGCGCAGTCTGCTTTGCATCAGCTTTGTGTGCACCCGTCATGCAGCCCGTTACCAGCTCCTCATCTCAGGAGTCAGCCCGGTGATGTATGGAAAACATGCCTGCGTTAGAGCAAGTTTACTTCGCTGTTGAAGTTTACTCTTTGCATACTTGTATAACACCTAATCACTTTGTTAAGGTATTTTGAACACTGTAGACTTTTGTTAGGATTGGGCAGTAAAGTAGTTGTGCTTCGTGCTGTGATGTTTGCTGACAGGTACTATGCTATAGAAAAAGGCACAGCACCCTTTTTTTTTTTTTTTTTTTTGCTTTGCAGTGTTGTGAGTAACTGCATTAAAGGCACATGATGTAAAGAGTCAATCACCTGTAGTCAGGGTTAAGGTGAAAGTGGAGTTTAATTGGCTAATTACCAGTCATTACCATTCCCAGGGCCACATTTTTTTTTTTTTTTGCTTTTCTTAGTTAAATGCTTTTCCTCTGTAACAAACAAATGTAAGGAAAAACATGCTAGGCATACACAGATTGAAAACACAGGAGAAAATCCTTTTTATCTGTTGGTTCTGTAGCTCCCGGCTTCGGTGTGACAGCCGCACAGCCGGTGAGCAAACAGCTCTGTGCAGCCTGAGTCTGATTTCGCCTAGGCCTGCTAGGGCGGGTGGAAGCGCAGCTGCTCCCTGTCCTGGTTTCTTCTCCGAGCAGCTCCCATACAGCTCAGGGTGCAGAGGCAGCTCCTCCATCCCCAGGGCTTTCCAAAGGGACCATTTCTTCTGGTGTCAGCAAACGCATAGAGGCGTTTGGTTGCATTGGGGTCTAACTGCTCTGCGTCGGAGTGGGAGCTGCAGCGCAAACAGGAGGCCTTTCCTGACTGCTGAGGCACAGTATTTTGTGCTGGAAGATGTTTACTCCTCAGAATCTTACAAAGAATTTAATAGGAATTGACTTTTCCCTGCTGCTCCTGGCCAACTCCGGGGGAGGCTTTAAAATTAGACGGTCAGGATGTGCTAACTTGCAGATACCAGAGTATGTAGTCACGTTAGCTGGATACAGCCACGTCCATTCTGATGCCTTAACTGCAGCAAGCTGTGTTGGAACCAGCAGCATTTTAAGTGTGTATGTGATAAAGGCCAACTCTGAGGAGGGATGGGCAATTTGCCTGCAAAGAGGAATGCAAGGCCTCAATTTAGGTGTCTGGGCCTCTTTACTAGCACTCTGAAAAAGCCTTTAGTGCCTAGAAAAATGCATTTCAAGAGCAATTTAATTCTTGTTCCTCTTAGGAATGGCAAAGCACCTTTGTCATTATCCTTGGATAACCCTTATCCAAGATCATTCCTGGAGTTGCGCACCCGGTAGTGGAATTCCTGACCCTGCTGGTTACAGCAAGTGACACTTTTCCCAGGATGGGAATTTGCCTTCCAAGTCCTGCCCAAGCTCACGTGCCCTATTACTCTCTGTCTCATCTCATCTGTGGGATGTGTAATCTAGCACTTGGAGCCTCAAAGGGAACTGCAAGGGCGTGAGGGCTATCTGAGCACTTCAGTTTGCCCACACTTAGGACCAGGATGTAAAGCCCTTGGGCTAAATCGGGTTTGGCAGACTGGGCCTAAAAAAAGCTTTTTTAAAAAAAAAATAAAGAATCCCAAACTCCACCTGAGTATTGATAGTATCCAAGTTACCTGTAAGGGGAGGTACTGCAAATTAAATTCTTATCTTATTCTAAAATTACACATTGTCACTAAAACTAGGTACACATAAACCCTTGCACACCCCTGGATCCACGTGTTGACAGAGGTGTCTGAATGCCACAGGCAAGACTTCACATGAGAAATGTTTCCTGCCCCCTCCACGCCACAGGGAACATACACTGATGCTGACTAGTGAAGTGGGTCCTCTGCGATACGCAATTCATCAGAAATTAAGAATGTATTTGAGCAGGAAGAAAATGTTACACAATCAGTTTCTTTTTAAAAATAATAGGAACTAATATTTCAATGTGGGAGGCTAGCACTGCTAGGTATCCACAGGATGAATTCTACTGGAATAAAACACAAATGAAACACAAAAGATAGAGACAGTAAGCTCGTGCTTCCCCAAAGCAATGAGGTATTTTTAGGTATGAATAGTACAAAAATATCATCATTTTTTTCCTTCCGCACTGTGGTCTTTGCTGAACATTGGGCGTCATGAGTGTTCTTCTGTGTAAGTTTTATTAAGAGGCAAAGTGCATAACCATCTTGAAGAATTAAGAACTTCTCACAGCTGTCTAGATGTGTAATTTTGAAGCGTTCATCACTTTTTCAAGCCATTCTGATGTATGGTGGAGGTTTGGATACGTCTTCCTCAGTGTCCTGAGGAACAGGAAACTGAACTGGGGTATTAAAAATGCTATTCCCAGGACCTGTATATTGAAAGAAACAAAGTCATTAAACCCAGAATAGAGTCTTGGACCAAATCCCAAGTTCTTTTTGTTTGGGTATTTTGGTTATCAGAATTTTGGTCCGTGAGGTAAAGTTTATCTATTTGGGGTGTTCCCTCCGTGTCCCTGGTATATATCTAAATACACATATGGAAAGCGTTACTCACTTTGTACAGCGCAAATCATTTCCACAGCCTGAATTTGGTCATCACTAGGTTGCAACCATTCCTACGAATGAAATAATGCCATCAGAAAGTCAGTCTGTGGATTTCTTGCTAAAGATAGCTGAACTCATGCAACAAGTCTGTGTGATTCGCTCATTTTAACAAATTTTGAAAGTTTGAAGTTTGAGTTTGAAAGTTTGAAGCAGTCTTATATTACACACTTTCAAATACTTGGTACCTTCGTCCAGAAAAGTGTTTGAAATGCTGTACCACAGTATAATCACCAGTTTAAGGGGAAGAAGGGAAAGAGAAATGTTTAAGCAGGGGCACAGAAGTTCATAGAAAATGGCACCACACTACCTTAAGCACTAATGTTTTGGAAAATTAAGTTAACCTTCAATAGGTCTTACACAGGTCCCCCTGTGAATAAGAGGGGATGAAATAGAAGGAAAATACGAAACTATAAATGCCTTACCACCTCACCTTCACTGCTTAAAATTAGCCCTAGATGAGTGGGATACAGTGCAGGGAAGGTTCAACCACATCCAGTACCAGTAACTCGGCTCCTCACTCACCATTCCAGTTGTGCTATCATAGCATGAGCAGTACGGAAGGCTTCGACATCCCAGGTAAGCAATAACCAGCACAACAAATGCACTGCAGATGGACGCAATTAACATGACTATGTTGGCACCCTTGACAACTTTACTAAGTACGTACTTCTGCAAGCAAAAAATAAATAAAAACTACACGTTAAAGCCACATCCTGAAAAACAGGCTGAAGCTCTCCATCAAAAATATTCTGTGTACTGTGAGAATGTTGTGATTATATGTTAAGGTATCGATTTAAAGTCACTCTTACTGAAGGCTTTTCTTTCTATGCTTTGAAGAGTAAACCAAGTGTGAAACTCAAATAAGAACAAGAGCAAGCAGAAAGATAAGGTTTCTTATTAAATTTAAGACCCTACGCAGCGGTGTCAGGTTGTTGGAAATAGTCGTACTCAGTTGTACAGCTCTGTAAATGTACCATACTCAATTAACAGTGAGTATAAATCCAAGGAGTGACTGCTCCTCTTCACACCGAGTCGCAAAACCATCTTGCTGACTTGCACCTTACCAGCCCAGTATTTGAGTTCATTTCACAATAAACTGATGAACAGATTCAGCTACCTCAAGAAAATACATTCACACAGGAAGAAATAGCTTGTACCAGGTCTGAGGTATAACAGGCCAACTCATTCTTTCTTTAATGTGTGGCATACTCCTGAAATAATATCTCTTTCTTTAATCAGATGACCCTTTAATGAGTTTATCGCTTGAGATGTATTCTGAAGTGGATTTAGGAGCCTAGTAATTGCTGCATCGAATGAGGCCAGGGATACATCGGATAATTATCCATCCTCATGACCAGTACCATGATTTTTTTCTAGAACAAAACAACATCTTTTTGGGCTCGCAGCTCGAGAGAAATGGCACGGCTCTTGAGCAGCCACTTGTCGGGTTACAGTCACCACAAGGAGGGACACCCAGGCACGCTGGAGGCTATTGCACACAGACCCTGACACTAGCAGCGCTGCGGCAGCACTGGATGCAAGGGGTAGCTATAAAACACCTTCTTAGGCCTCTGTAAGTTTAGTATTTACTTGTAGACTCATCCCAAAAGTTTTAGTAAGTCCCCTGCTGAAGGCATTACTGCAAATGGTGACACAGGGATACTGTACATCATTCTAATCCCAAGCAATATCTTGGTAACAGCCATGGATTTAGACGGTCATGTTAAGGAATAATAAGCACAACGGATACTTACAGTATGGATAGTATGGATTGGTAGGTGATTTAACTCCTCTTCACCATAGTCCAAAGTTAGGGAGCTATAAACCATTACAATGAGGATGGTAGCATACGAGATTACGGAAGCAATTATCAGTGCATTCACCTGCACAGGCAAATCAAAGGAAAACAAGAAGGTGAAAAGGATTTAGAGTTATCCTCCCGCTGCTTAATGCAGGTCAGAATGAACAGAATATATGACTAAGTGTGGCAGGCTCTAGCCTTTGATATCCTGAAACACTAAAAAGATTCCTGTAGTGACAGTCACAGGGATCAAACAAGAAAGGTGCCCATGATACTGAATTTATGGGATTAAAATTTAGCCTCAAATCTTAACTGCAGGTGCTAGTTGAGAGCAAAGAATTTGTCCTTACAGTTCACTCACTTATAAACAATATATCCCTTTGGCATTTACACAGGTAGAGGCAACTGTCTGCAGAATGCACTAGTCAATTAACTTCCTATATTAGTGTGCAGAGTTCTTAGTAACTAGAGGGACTATGAAACAATGTATTCAAAAGCAATCATTTTTACTTTTTATTTGTTTGTTTTTAGGGCCCATTTTACTTAAGGATTGAGCATTTTTTTAAAAAGACAATTATTCACTAAAAATAAAGTTCTCAACCCTTCAGCAAGAACCAACTAATCCATTTCCTGGCAAAATTGTGCGTGATTGCCTCTAAAAGAAGTGCCCTATACACACATTAACCCCCAAACCTTACAAGAATGGGATTCTTCCTCTGGGAGGAAAATAGAGCCAGGACGCCTGGGATGCCCATGACCTGCAGACCAGAAAAGCAATTAGTGACTGGAAGATCCAACTCAAACTGCAGAACATACAGAAGGCCCTCGTTTTTCAAGACTTGTATCAGTATAACGAAGATCAGAAGAAAGGGGAAGAGGGAAGAGAAGTACTGGTTTCTTGCACTTTCCTCTGAAGCATCTCTTGAGAGCTGGCACCGACTGGGTGAAGTTTGTCCTATTCACGACTCATTCCCAATGAGAACAACCCTTGGGCTGCCCTTACGCATCAGCCAAGGAACAGAGCTGAAATCTGGATAAAGTAATAAAAAAAATCTGTGCTGCTTTACTGGTCACCGCGCGTCTCGTAGGCAGAAGGAAGCGGCCTGAAGGAGCCGGGCGGCCTTGGGGAGGGCACGAGCACAGCGGGCGAGGGGCTGCGCCTCCCGCGTCCCCAGCGCACGTCAGCACCAGGCACTTCCAGGCAGCAGTAAAGATCAGAATGACGGATTTGAGCTGCCGAGACTATCACGAAGCACCGAGCCCCACATCAAGCTGGGGACTGCACTGTCCCTAGCCGCAGTACAAGGCTTATCAGCAGTTTGCTCCGTTACACAGATTATCGCTGGAAGTTAATGTATGCGATGCAAGTGCCATGTTGGGCTCGGCAGTCTAAAAGTAAGTGCTCCCTCCTAACCTTCACTGACCTTTCTTTGGTCGCTATATTTCTGTAGGGAAAAAAAAATAAATTGCCACGACACCTCCTCTTCTATTATACCCAATAGAAAATGGTTCAATTTAGTCCCCTCGGAGTGGGGACTAAATTTTATTTATTTATTTATTTATTTATTTTTCAGTGCAAATCCACTCTGTTGCCTGTGGCAGAGCAGGGAAGCTTTTATCAGCCGGGCTCAAAGCAGGAAACGGGAAGAGCTGGCAAGGATCCCTCACCCTCCCCAACCTGTGTGCTCGCAGTAGAGGTGAGGAGAGGAAGAGAAAGTGAAAAATAGGAGAGGAGCGTGCAGCTTTACCATCCCGGCCCAGATGGGAGCTCTGGTTTTGCTCAGCTCGGACTCTGCTCTGAACACGCCGTCTATGAAGCCGCTGACGACGCACACGGTGCTGAAGGCCACCTGCAGGAGCCCCAGCACCACCATCTTCCTCTGGTTGAAGATGAAGTAGCGGTAGCGATCCATCCTGCCCTGGGCTGCGCATGAACCCACCCGCGCGGAGGCTGGGATCCTGCGGGGAAAGAGGCACTCGCGACGCTCCCGAGGCCGAGGACGAGAGGAGCGGCACTCGGGCAAGCATCACCTGAGGGGCTCCGGCGTGCCGTGCCACGGCGGGTGCGGGATCCCGCGGCACGCCGGCAGGCGCCCGGCCCAGGACAGAGGTCACCCCACTCTCTGCGGTGCCCGGGAGCACGAGCCCAGGGCTGCGCGCCGCTCGGGACACTACCCGCGCCGACACGGCGCCTCCGGCTCCCGCTCACCTCGCCTTCGCTCCCGCTGGGACCGGCCGCAGGCTGGCGGGAGCCCCGGCACCGCGGAGCAGCGCCCGCGCACGCGGCTGGCACGGCCGCCCAGACGGAGCCGGTGTGCGGCAGCTGCGTCCATGGCACCAGCACACACTCACCTCTTCCCCCTCGCTACGGAGGAGAGCAGCTCCCGCCGCCCGCACGCACCGCCGCTGCCCCCCTTCCCGGAATGTCCCATCCCGGCGGAGGCGGCGCTGCCAGCGGGGCGGGCCGGGCGGCCAGGGTGCGGAGAGCGGCCGCGCTTGGCCTCCGCCCCACACGGAGCCACCGGGCCCGCAGGGAGCCACCGGGCCACCTGGCCCGGCCTCCTGCCGACGCGGCGGGATGGCGGCACGGAGAGGGCTGCGACCTGTGCAGGAGCCACCGGCCTTCCTGCCGCCTCCGGGCGGGGCGATCCCAACCTGGCTGCTAAGGAAACCCTGGCACTCACCAGCCAGCGGGACGTCCTTCCACCCCGGCGCGACCAAAGCCCGGCGATCAGGGAAGGGAAGGCGGCGGAGGCACCGGGAGAGCCGTCGCGGGGCGGAAGCGCCGTGCTTTGCCCCAATATTGACACAGAGTGACCGAGGAGGGTGTTAGCTGCGGGCCAAGCCCTGCTCCTCCCGCGCCTTACCGACAAACCCGGCCGCAAAGCGAGTGAGCGCCACGGGGGAGACACCGGGCCGTGCCCAAAACCGTGATACGTAAAAAAAGGACAGAAGAGATGGTTCTGGTCAATTGAATATTTTAATATCTGCATTGCCTTCATAGCGCAATTAAAGCGATCTTTAAAATTCACTTATTACAAATGTTTGTCAAGTCTATTTTTCTCCAGAAACATTTTTTTTTCTTGCTTCCTTGCACATACACCCAAACACACTATAAAAACCTCATTCATAACATCAAGGAAGGGCAATCATCATTCATGTAAACATCTTTCTTAGAGTTATCCATTTTTAAAAGTCATGAATAAACCTACAGATGTTCAGTAAGGCTCATAGTTCTAGTACAAATGTCATAAAACACCTATCAAGTACTGTATACAAGTTAAATACTCCGGGGTTAACTGTTTATGCATGTATAAGCTTACCCCAAGGATTATTCCTTAGCACTTAGTTCTTCAGAACAGACACCCAAAAAGTATGGGCTAAAGAGTATTAAAATAGCAGAAGGCCCAGCAGAAACAGTAAATAGTACACAATTTTAGTCTGGATTTTAGCTCAATAGTTAAATTCAGTACAGGTACAGTAGGAAAAAAAATGTAGGAGGAAATCTGCAGAAAGGACAGATGAGTGGGTTTGTACAGTATCACAGAGGGAAAAGCTGAGAGGTCTGTCCTAAAGATGAGACTGGCCTTGCTATTGCAATGATTTACGACAGCTGTGTGTAACACTGCATAAATATTCTTCCTCAAAGAGCAGAAATGACAATTTTTCATTGCAAAGATAATTTGCTTCATCCTCCATCAAAAAAAAAAAAAACAAAAAACTACTTATTGGTATTCAATTACACTTGCATCTTACAAAAAGACATCCTTTTAAATTTGGTTTAGATCTGACGGGATTTTTTTTTTTTTAAATATTCATTCTACCATGAAAATATTTCATACAAACATCAGTTTACTTACAAATATGTTAAAACTTGTGAAGAGGGTCTTCCCACACTTATCATTTTATGGCTTGAACATTTCATTGCTTAGAATTTTTTGTATATATAGTTCTTTTGGAAAAAAGAAAGAAAATGTACTTACAGGAAAACCAGCAGAGAAAGAGGGCAGGAGCTTCGATTGCCTGAAGACAGAAGAGAGCCAAGAGGAGGGTCCATTCAACAGACAGTGACCTTAGTGTTCAAAACCTTTGATCTGGGGCAAGTAAACATGCACTCAATCTTGCACCTTTTTTAAAAAAGAAAATCTTTTGTAAGGCTGTTTAGAAATGCTACTTCCAAAAATGCAGCTCTCGTGTTTCTAGCAGACAAAGCACAAGGAACGAGTCCTCCCTGGGGTATGGGAACGTGTGAGGCCCACGCTGGCCTCACAGTGCGGGCGAAGCTGCTCCCACGTCCGTGCTCCGAACACAAACACTCCGAGCGGCGGCAGCGCGGCCGGTGCGAGCGGGCAGGCGTCTAACGCAGCGTCTAAAGCAGCACGTGAGGAAATGCACTAGCCACGCTGTGCTCAAAGCACCTTCTGACGTGCTTGGAGGCGAATGCGCCAGGCACCCGCAGCCTCAGAAGTTCTGCTGGGTGGTAGGCAAGCCAAGGGGCAGGGGGCTGGCTCTGTACAACTCGCCATCTCAGCACAACACGGTATTTTCTAAAAGACTGTCCTGTCAGATTAAATGAAAAGAGTAAAAAAAAATGTATCATAGAGGTCTCTAGGACAGAATGAAGTGTCCTGGCTCAGTCTAACTGGTCAGCACTGGGACAGGTCAGCACCAAAGCATAAACGTCACCCAGGAACAGCGACGGGGACACCCCATCCCCACATGGGGGCCACACCTGGCCTGAAGCCAACGGAGAAGGAAACAGAAATGTGGTTTTTACCACTCCTAGCACCTTGCAGCAGACAGGATACGCTGCCTACCCTGCTCCTCGAGCTCCTGGCAGGGAGTGCAAAACCCTCCAACAACGCTCTCACTTCCACGTGAACAAAGTACTAGGACGGCCCCAGGAAAGAAACTAAAGCCACTGCCAACCACACGCAACACTAAAAGCGACTGCATGACTGTGTGCAGCTCCGGGCACAATCCGACTGGTCAGCACCCAAACATAAGCACCACCCAGGACCATCCCAGTGGCTATTGCCACAATGGTAGAAAAGTCAGAATTGAGCATTCAAAACCCATTTCCATGTATTTGATTTGATTTTTTTTTTTCAGCAGTCAGGACTTATGTTCACTTTCGAACATAAGTTCAGAAGTTTCTTCTTCTTTAATTACTACAAGGGAAAAAAGAAGTCTTTTCAGATTTTTGAAGGTTGCAAAAATCAGGGATTTCAGTAGATCCCAAAGTGAAATTCTATCATCAGGCTCACACGAGATGTCCTCTCGAGGGCTCATGCCTTCCCGCTATCTAAACAGCAGTCCAGCAGCAGGCAGCGCCTCAGCTACACCTCCTCCTGCACTCTGCTCCCCAAGACTGCCTGCTGCTCCAGAAGATTAAGCCTCTGTGTCCCCAGTGACAAGACACAGTGCTGCCCTGGCAAGAATATCATTCATTTTTTCTCTTTTTTTTTAATAGGTGATCAATAGCCGCTAGTACAGGCTGGTGTCTGCTGCTTCTCCTACAGGGGCTCAGAAAACAACTGTTGTAGAACCAGTTTGTGTCAAGACCCTGCACAAGTGTGGAAGCTGGGAAACAACTCCTACCTGAAAAAGCAGCAATTCCAAACTCTTTTATTCTGCTTCTTAGTCACAAAAGGTACGTCGAGCACCAGCTGGTGATCCAGGTTCAGCAGGTATCTGCCAGCTGCTCCTCTTCCAATTCCCATTCCAGTAGGACAGGTCTTTGGCCAGACTCTGAGGAGTGGAGCTTCTCTGCTTATTGCATATTCACCAGTAGCCAACTGTATGCAGCGAACTCAAACTGATTGCTTTGCAAAGTGACTATTTGGTCTGCTCCAAACACAAATCAAGTTTTGGCGTGGAACTCTACTGATAAATAGTTTTGCTAAGCCCCAAAAGCTGAGCTGCAATAAATAGAGCAAGTTAAGGCATTAGTCTGAGTTACGTAAATAGCCTGTGTCTAAACCTGTGTTTACCAGCTCACTACTCTTAAAGCATCTGAAAGACACACCGGGCTCTGGGCCCTTCTACTGTCCACTGGTAAACACCAACCCAAACATCTCCAATCCAGGAGACACAAGGGGAGGAGAAAAAAAAAAAAAAAAAAAGAATTACAAGGCTTGGTCCTGATTCAAGCCAAACCAGCTTGTTAATCACAACTTTTATAGACGGTTGGTCACTGAAGAAGGACCTGTAGGAGGACCAACAGATTTTTAACAGAGCAGAGAGAAAGAGGATAGTGGAGCTAAGAGAGACACTAGCCACAGTTGTGGCATACACTCAGACTACAGGCATACCCCAAACCAAGAGAATCTGCTGGACTATCACCAAATTAGTGGCTTTGGAGAATGCAGAGAGGACACTTCTGGGCTTTTTTCCTAGGAATTCCCTATTATAGGATGCAACCATCAAACCTGACTGCAAGGAGCCCTCTTTGTCCTGTATTTATCTCAGAAACCAGGCAGTGTGAAGACACACATGTCTATTAATAAACATAAACAAGCCTACATTATTAACAGAGAGCAGAGGAATTGGAGGCAGATCAGGAGTGAAGCAGAAGGAACTCGGTAGACCAGAACACATTACACAAGCTGCCCTAGCTGACGCCAAGGGGCGAGTGCTCCAGAGCAGGTTACCACCACCTAAATAATCGTCTGAGGACAGGTAGGGAAGGGTCCTGAAACACACACATTTCTTTTGGAGGTTGATCTGCTGAAGCTCTGCTGCCAACCAGCCCGTGACAAGGATCAGCTCTGCTTCTCAGCGCGCTGGGCTGAGTCACTGCAGCATCATCTGCGCCGGCCACCCGCGGCTGCGAGGAGCGGAGCCTCCGGAGCGAGGAGGGGGATGAGACAGCGCTCATGTTCAGAGGGCTGCTAGGAGAGTGTCAGAAACCCCCGAGCCCCTTGCCCTGTGCACACCCACGCACAGAGTAGCTTTTGTGCAAGCTGAAACGGGGAAGTGTTGAAAAAAACAGCCTTGCAATCTAACAGTTGCAGGAACTAAGCAGAGCCCCAGATTAGAGAGGTCCTTATTTATAAGTCCCTAACTTTGTACACGTACCAAAGCAAGGATTCTCAGACTGCATAAAATAGCAACCTCATCCTTCTACTTCTGCATGTCAACTCAACACATCCTTCAAGTCTAGCTCCCCAGAGCGCCAGACATCGTCAGCTATTGAAGCAACCAAAAAGTGTGTTGCAACAGAAAGGTAGGTCTAATTTTTTTTATATGTTACATATATACAAACACTTCTTAAAACCAGAAACATTTGAAGAAAGTGTTGAAAATGCATCTGAATTGTTCCTAAGCTGCTTAACCCAAAAGAGAATGTCAGAGCCTCAAAAGTGCCCCAGCACCTAGACTGAAATGATACCCCATTTCTCTCTTCTACAGCATTAGGTAAGTCTGACACAGTATTTCAATTAACAAACAACTCCCCTGCCCCTAAAAAAACCCAGAAGACAACCCCGAAGATGAATATTCACAAGTCTCCACTGATGGCTTCAACAGGGCTACGAACTGTCATTTCTAAATGAGCAGCGAGTGATGTTTTTACATTCATTGTTTGTCTTTCAAAAGCAATCCTTTCACATCTACATTTTTAAAACAGAGTTTGATATCTCATCCTCTATTAATTTACTGCATTTTAAGCAAGAAATACTAAGAGAAAGGCTACTATAAGGCCATATTCTTTGCTAGCTGAACACATATAAAAGATACAGATCTCTAACGAAGTACTACAACCTGCCCTGTACATACACTTCCTTTAAGTGACTTCATATGAGATACCTGCATTTAGAGATAGAATTTTTGCCTTGAGACTTGGCCATTTTAAACAGATGAGATGCACAAACCAACTCGTGGACACTAATGCAGTCAACGTGTTTGCCCTCCAGCATATATGCTCCTGAAAACCCTTCAAAAATTGAATGTTTTCTCCTTTCAGAAAATCTTCATTCAAAGAACAGCTTGATTTGTGTGTGATAATCATAAATTAAATAAAATAAACCAGCCATAAAGGCCAGATAAATATTAGTTTTGGACATGTTGCTAAAACTATTTAGAGAGCCACAAAGACCAACACACAGCACTCTCACATACACACAAAAGCCTTTCCACTAGTTAGAAAGGATTTTCTCCTGCAAAAGAGGACTTGTAGAAAGAACAACATTCAGACAAGAGGAAAGGGGAGTTAAAAACCCAGCCTCCTATATGCTAATAAATAAACTGCTCTATTGCAAGATTCAGATCAAAGGTTTAAAAAGGCAAAATTATGCTACTATTAGAGAATATCAAAATATTACTGTTATCATCACAAGTGGCATATATGCAAAATGCAGTTGCACAATAATGCCTAGGCAGATAGAGAGCAACACTAAGTCTGCCGACTAAGAGTGAACGATATACCCATTTTAGTTTTCTGTCTAGTCTTTTGGCATCTTTGCATATGGTGCAAAAGCAGAAGCTACCAAAGAATATCACGTCTTGTATAGAATATTAATTAATTTCTCCAGATAAGACTGGTGCAACACTAGCTAATTTTAAATCTGCTATGAGTAACACAGTCAAACCTAGTTAGTATGCAAGAAACTTATCTCTTAACACAGAATGCAAAGTTATGATGCAACAGCATGAACAATCCCTGGTTGTCCAGTTTTCAGTAGAAAGGTAGTGCATAGATCCAAGTTGCTATTTCAGTTTGCTGAACCGAGAAGCAGCTTCCGTTTCACTTTTGCTGGGCAGCCTGGAAAGCTTTCAGTTCCAGCTGGTACCACTCTGGTGCCTCTGGCCCGTTCTGCCCCACAGGGTTGTGGTCGTATCCATAAGCCACTGTCAACTCTTCATCCTTCTCCACAGCCCTGATGGTACGGATACACTTGATAGGCCCAAAACGAGGATGAACAAACCTAGACAACATGGACAAAAAAAATACTTTTACTAAGTAAAATACAAATATGGGGAAGTTGGAGAAGTATTGTGTAACCCTGTTAAAATTTTTCAACGGTCTTTTAAAAAATTGCTTGCTTTTAATAACAAAATAAAAGAAAGGCAAATATGCCATGTGCCTCAGATCTGCAGTGCTAAACATCTGCATGATGCAATAATATAGAACCTAAAAGACTGGACAGCACAGAAAATTGCTCACCTTTATGTCCCCAGCACTATGGAAAAAAATCACAACACGCTTCTGTATATCTCCTCCAGGGTCCCACCAGGGAGGAAAACAGCTAATTTAACAGAAGACGACTACTTTCCACATAAGTGTGCAGATAGGTATGTACATATA
>JAUBNY010001085.1:1548548-1558909 GCA_032275445.1 Crypturellus soui | reverse complement strand
GCCGCGGCCGCCCCCGCGGGGAGCGCGCCCCGGAGGCTCCCCCCTTTCCCCCGCCGCGCCGCGTCCCCACGGGCGCCCGGTTGCGCGGGGGCTTCGCGGAGCCCCCCGAGAGCATCGGGCAGGACGGCCCGCGGCGCGGCGCCCGCCAGCAGCGCGCGCAGAGCAGTCCCCGGCCGCGGGTGCGCACGTGTGCACGCACACACACAGACAGGGGCACGCGCACCAGAGGAAGTGCCGTGGAAATCTGTTAATCTGTACGGAGAGAGGACCCTAAAATTGGTATAAAGTAGTGCACGAAGCGGAAGCAAACCCAAGCTCGTCCAGCGTGGGCCCCTCAAGGTGCCGAAGCCTGTAAGTCGCTGGCGAGGCACGCTTGGTGCGTGTCACTATTTCTACAAGTCACCTGGTAAGAGACTGTCTTATGCGCCATAACCTGCACTGTGTCGTCACCTGTCTCCCTGGGCTACCCTGAGAAGCCCTCTTTTATCTGATACACTTGATATTGAGAGATATAATTGCCAAAACACAGGGGCCCGCCCCCAGTTTTCAGTTTTGCACAAAGCGCATCAAACTTGGGCAGTCCATGTGGCCTGTGAGCTCGTGCTGCTACGATGGAGTGCTCTGCCACTGAACACCTCAGTGCACATGCGGGATCTCGTTCACCTCCAAAGACTGACAGTGCGGCAGGAATCACCCCAATGGGAAGCCAAAGAGCTCTCCAGATAGCTCCCATGGGAATGCAGCAGGTGCCACCTTTACCCCACAGGAGACAACCCAGATGGTTGGGGCTGGAGCAGCTCTGCGATGAGAAACAGCACTCATAATTTAAAACAAGAGAAATCCTGACTTGATACAGGCGGAAAAATCTCACACCATGAGCCCAGGCAAGCAGCGGAGCAGATGCCTGGGGAGAGCGGGCAGTCTCCATCCTTGCAGGCTCTCAAGCCCGGCTGGGTAAAGCCCTGAATAACTCGATCTGGTCTCAGAGCTGCCCCTGCTGCAAGCGGGCAACACCGAGAAACCCTAAAATTTGGAAATCCTTAAACTGGAACAACAAGGTTGGTTAGTATTTGACCTAGTGGACATGAGAATTTATAAAATATTAATCACAAGAGCCTTGCAGAGGATTTGAGAATTGCAGGAAACTCGGGTAGAACAGAAAGGCTTGACTTTGCATCGTGGATGGTTATTTTAACTAGGGAACAGTCAGTTTTGCTGTTTAGGAAAGAGGATTTGTGGTTTCAGGTCTGGCTATTGAAAACAGCTCTGATTTAAACTCACCAAAATAGAAACTGAGGCAATAGAACAAGGCACATTTCATGGCTTTGCTGGGATCTGCATGCTTACTGTGCTCAGGCAGAGAGTTGTTATTTTTGCAGTTTTGCTATATGATACGCGTCTGTTTTGTCTCAGTAACCGCGTGTCTCTGGGGAGACTCACTGAAACTCAGAACATACACAGCGGCACAGAGATATGTTATTAACATACCTGGAAAGGAGATGGGAAAACAGGGCTGGAACCAGAACACGCGGTACCATTTCCACTAAGAAATAATAAGGGGCAGCTTGTTGTGAAGCACAACAGAAATCAAGGGAAACAGCCCAGCCACGACCCACGCACCAAGAGGAGAACATGGAAATTAACAGGTAGCTTGAGCACAGCAGTGAGGTGCGTGCTCACTTGCAGGAGCTCATCAGAATATGGGATAGCAGCATTCACACCACAAACTCGCCTTTCTCCCAGACCGTTTGCCAAAATGACACAGCAAAAGTGTTAAGGTTATGTAAGTTCTCAAAATACAGGAAATAGCCACCCAAATTCAATGTGCCCTCCCATTTTATAAGTGACTCGATGTTTTTAATTAGAGAATCATGTATCATTTTTCCAAAGTGCTCTTGCCCTCTGATGACAGTATTTCCTTTTCCCCTATGCATTCCACACACAGCCCCAGGCCTTCCTCCCTTCCTTACTTCACTTGTTATCCAACACATTCGCAAAGTCGAATCCCGAGTTAGAGAGCCTCCCCTCGCACCCCCGTGCACAGCCACGCCGCCCTGCGAGAGCTCAACCCCCCAGCACGGTCCCGTGGGCGTCTTGGTGTAACCGGCCCGCGCGGCTCCCACCCTGCTCTCCGCAGCCGTCGGAGCGGTTCACGCTGCTCCCAGGCTGCAGAGGTGCCTCCAAGACGGTTTTCGGCTCTCTTCACTGTCTAACCAGGCAAGCAGGGACTTGCAGTGCGTCCTCCTGCTGCTAAGCGCTGTTCAGGTTGGTTCAAGCTGCTGCGAGCTGGTGGCCCTTCCTTCTCCAAGCGGAGGCCAGTTTGCTTGTCTTGCCTGCTGCCAGTGGGCTGCTCTACATGCTAGCTCTGCATCCAGCAATCTCTTCTTACTGATTTTGCAACCCCATCCTTGATTCCCTTATTATTTAACGCCAACTCTTGGGGGGAAGGAGGAAACCTAAAATGGAAAGAAATGCAGACAAACATTTTTCACAAAAATCTGGTGGGTTCTTTCTGGATTTAAAAACTCTGGTCACCCCCTAACTGTCCTGGATGGCTCTCCCCTTCTTTTTCTTCTGCAGGTTCTTTCCCTTCTTTCACTACTGAACCCTTCCAGTTCATCTCCAGTCTATTCCTTCCTATGTTCCCCTCTATGGGTAGCTTTTGCCTGATGCGACCTAAGCAGAGCTCTGCCATGTTGTAACAAGTGTTTTCTGTCATCTGTAAGTAGGACAAGCTTTATTACAAGCAAGAAAGGAATGACTGCTTCCTAAAATACCTCATATGCTAAAATACAAAATAATCCTTACAATACTTCAGGTTGCTGCTTGTTCAGGCTACAATACTGCAATGCTGTTTTACAAAACACTGCTTTTGAGGCTGGGACTTCAAGGCTTAAAGTAAGGCCTAGTGGGGTTGTTCTCTGGTGATTCCTGATCTTTGAACAATATCAATCAGACACTTGCAACACAAAAACGGCTCCTCTATTACATGGAATGTTTTGCATCTCTATAACAAAGGAGCAATATAATCTCTTAATCTGATTTGCATTCAGAGTGCTATCATTTTATTCTTACTTCTGAAGTTTGTTTTCATTGTTCCTTTGTTCCTTTGGACAAAGCAGCTGTGCCGATAATTCTGGCCAGGACCGCCACAACTCGGATACGTGCTGAGGGGCGCTGGAGCTATGGGTCTGATGGGACGTGTAATGTCAGCGTATGTGGAAGCAGCCTTCTGCAGACACTCCTTGCAGGAAGCTCCCAAACTAGTGATTCCTGTGGCCGGTTCGGCCTTCAGGGCTTTCTCTTTGCATGTGAACACTTTGGGACAGCGGTTTTTGCTGGAAAGTGGTGGAAATTTTCTCCAATTTTTCAGTAAGTTCACCAGCAGGCTTATGGCTTGAGTTCAACGCTGCAGCAAATTGTCCCATGTCTACACTTCTTGGAGAGGCGAAGTAGAGCACAGCGTGGGGAGCACACGCGTCTGAAATGCTGGCCACCACCTTGTTCAAACCGGTCTTCTCACCAGCCAAATAATTAGTGGCTGGCTCCACACAGTGGTTTCTCATGTAATTCCACTAAGTGTGCGTTTGATATCTGATCCCTCAGCACAGCATTACATTATATTAGTTTTCCAGTGAGTGCCTTCCATTTGCAAGCCCGAACCATTGGAAAGCCTGTGCAGTAGAAGAGCCAAAGCTGGTTGGAGTCATTCTGGCTCCTGCTGAGCCCAGATCTGGTGGGTGAGATTAGGAATTAGAAAGATACTGTGTCCTCATGCACATCGGTGAGTGAGATGTTGGTGTTGGCAGAGAGAGGTAGGGTTAGTGAAATAAGGGGTGAGACCGAGATGATTTAAAAAAAGAGCAGAGCACTATATTGGGGGATATCGTAGCACCTGAATGAGCATCTGGCACTTATGAAATACATGGCCATGGCACAGCCTTGGCTCAGAAGTTTTATGGCAGTCAAGTTTATGGCACGTGACTATGGGAGACTGACTTCTTTTTTTTTCTTTTTTTTTTTCTTTTTTTTTTTTTTAACTCTCTGAGGTGATCTTATTTTCCCAAACCTCGATTATTTGGCAGTGCTCTGAGACATACAGACTTATCCGTCAAGATCCTTTACTCCTACAAGCGTGATTGATAACACCAAGCGTTTCTGCCTATGTGTCAAAGGCAGAGTGTGTGCTGGCGAGATGCAGCCGTTCGACTGCCTGTCTAGGGTGAGAGGATGGCAAAGAAACTTCTGTGAAACGTCTTTCGGGGCCAATATACCAATCCCATTCGATTCATCATTAAAGCAATAAGTAATTTTTAAAGCAGAGGTCTTCAGTTAGAAGAAGAAAAAGGCATGAACTCGTTTTTACTCCCATTCTGCTCCTTGCAGGTGGTTTTCTCTGCACAGCTCCTGTCTGTGGCTAAGCCAAGGTCTGAGCTACCGAC
This sequence comes from Crypturellus soui, assembly GCA_032275445.1. Taxonomy (NCBI): domain Eukaryota; kingdom Metazoa; phylum Chordata; class Aves; order Tinamiformes; family Tinamidae; genus Crypturellus; species Crypturellus soui. The sequence goes on along the minus strand of JAUBNY010001085.1, from coordinate 1,554,467 downwards.
TGTGCTGCAGCTCAGCTCTGCGTAGCGGCTGGATCTTGGAGCTTCGGGAGAACCTTCTGGCAAGCGGAGAAGGCCGAAAGCAGCTCCAGATTTTGCTGTTTGTTTGTTTCCACAAAGCCCTTGTCCATACTTATTTGTTCTACTGGAAGTGAGGATTAATCTTAATCACCAAGATAAGATTTTTAGAACTATGACAAGTCTGCTCAGAGTGTCTCCTTTCATAGGAAGTTGTGGTGAACCGTGCACTGTGCACAGCTGTGTCGTTTTGTATCACTTAGTTAGCTATGACATTGTGTTACTCATAGGCTCTAATTTCAGTTACATAAGCTTCTGTGTCAGACCGAGATGAAGCCAAGCTGATGCACACAAATAACGCTGGACTGGTACTGTAAAAAGCATGACTAAGTCTAATCTGAAACTCTCTGACACTTGTTTACGACACGATGGGTTCCTGTCTGCTTCCAGCTTTGCAATCTGTTCTCTCTGCAGGATGTGCAAGGATAATGCGTAACTTTCCATTAAAACTCAATTCCATAATTGATGCCATTCTTTTTTTGCCGGGAACCGTATGTGCTTCCTGGCGCAGCCGGCGAGGAGCGGGGACTGCGGTGCCCCTGGGACGGCGCCACGGCGCACCGCTCCACGCGCCGAGTCGCCCGCTTGCTGCGCGGACGGACACACCGTCTCCCTGCGCCGCGCTGCCCCGCGAGCGCCGCCTCGCAGCGCAGCGACCCGCTCCGGGTGCGCGCGGCAAGGCCCAGCACCTCGTCAAGAGACCCGGTCGGGTGCGACAAACCACATTCCTCAAGGCGTGTTTGCCCTCCGGAGCCCCAGCTGACTGTGGCCGCTGCCACCGTGATTTTTGACGACCCATTCTGCCTCAGTTGAGAAACAGATAGGGATGCCTGGCACTTGCGGTATCTACTGATAGAAGTAACACGCTCTGAGTGTGCATGAAATGCGCCAAGCACCCATTCCTAGAGCAGACCGCAATCCGACAACCCCACCTTTTTAAAGTCAGCTAATGATAAAAGCTGAGGCTGTATCTTCCGATTCTGAGAGCTCATATTGCTAAAGAAATGGTAATTGTGCCACGATTAGGAGAAGTATATCTGGTGCTTGGCAGTAAGGCAAGGTAGTGAGTTACCCATGCTCTTCCTCCAGTGCCACTCTGTGCTCCAGAAACAAAGCAGGGAAAGGTGCCTACCTGCGTTCACCTGCACACATATCCGTAATATTAGCAGCAGAAATTGAAGTTTTTCATTATTTTCTAGTACTGCTCATTACTAATTTGATGAGATCTACATTCAATCATGCCACTAAATGGTTCTGTCAAAACTCCACAGAATGCAGACGTAACAGTTTTCTGTCTCTATCAATGATTCACTTTTCATTGATTTTCAACAATGTCCCAAAACTGTTCTTTCCAGAAACTCGTTTGTTCTGCCACTAGCAAAAGAAAAAAAAAAATGGTGTTCAATATAATGCAACGCTCGCTCTCTAAATATGTGCTTTCAATTCACTGAACTTGGCAACTAAGAAAACAAAAACAAATGAATGCTACTGCTGTGGCACAGCAGCACACACCACATGCTTTACACACCACATGCTACATTTTTCTTAATAGTGACGCTTCCAAATGTATGCTGCCAGTGTAATAGTGAATGTTTCAGGCACCCACCTAGTGCTGAAAGAAGGGCTGCATTTGGATCATTTTGCTCAGGGATGCACAGAATTCTGCCAGTAGCAGCCACCAAAATAAGGCCTCTGCTCCTGTTGTCCTGTTGTTAGCAAGGACAGTCACACATCCATCTGCACAGAGATAGCACACCAGACAACTCGAAATTTGGGTTAACTCTCAATTTAAAATGTAGTTGTCAAATCTCTTTCTGCCCCTGAAATGCAAAGTTGGCAATATCAGCAGACCTGGGGGCAGGCAAGATGTTCCTTTGACGAAGGATCTATTCTTGGCTCTATGACAGACCTCCCATGGAGCTTGCTACAAGTCATTTCAGGACACACTTCCCACAGCATTTTGCCCTGGCTCAGGTCTACCTGTAAGTCTGACTGAAGCCTTAAACTTGAAATGCTTCTTCCTCTGGCTATGGAGTGAGTTTCTGTCTCTCCACACCTGAGTGTTTCCACAACACAGCACAGATGTGAAGTTGTGGGATCCCATCCACATATCCATTGGGAAGTAAACTAATGTTTGTAAACCATCAACATGCCCAGGCAGTTATATAAACCTGAAGTATTGCTAGTAGCTCACAGCTGCTTTGGTTGCAGACCTGTCAAAGGGACACACACACACGCACGCTCAGGGAGATGCCTACCTTCACCAAGCTTTCCACTTGGCATTTCTTTTATCTTGGTTGGTCCCGTCCCATTAATTCCTCATTGCCATGAGCTAAGCCAAGCCCCGTGCTGATATATACCCTACCATCCAGGAAGCTTAGCGCCAGCCTTGGCAATTCTGCAAGCCTGTGCTTCACGGAAAACTGGCAGTACAAGTGTCACTCCTCAAATGGACTGAGTCATTCTCCACTTACCCCTGGAAGGACTGTGGCCAACAGTAACTGCTTGTTATGAACACTCACCCCCATTTCCAAAAGATTAACTTTCCCTGCAGGTGGGTGAGGTAATCTGCACAGGTTTATGTCACACTCAATTTTAAGATGGATTTCCTTCCTCAGAAAAGCTCAATAAATACCCAGCTCGTCTTCATTTCTAAAGCCTCGGTGTTTTTGTTAGGTGCATGACTACAGCAAAAGGTTACGTATGGCATAAAATAAAAAGCACTGGGCTTGATAGTCCCAGAGGGCGGACTCTGTTGTCAAGCAAGGAAGCTGTGTAGCATCAGGGCACCATGAGAAAGGACACTGCACAAATATGGGAGAATCACAAACCCTGACAGTGCAGGAGAGACGAATAAATGCAAGCCCGAGTGTGTTCTGGGCGTCTGTCCTCCTGAGAAGTGCCCTGCTACACGGAAGGACACACGTTCTCCGTCATGCCGGTCTCGGCTGGGACCTGCTGCCCACGTAACACGCTGCTCCGGCCGAGGCTGGCGAGGGAGGCAGCAGGAGGAGCGGCCCGCGGACGCCCGCAGCGCGCGGCAGCAGCTTGGGCGGCGGGCGGGCGCCGTGCGCGCAGCGATCCCGGCTGCAGGCTGCGGGCCCGAGCTGCTCCCCACGCCGCACGAGGAGCCCGCGCCCCGCAGGGACCCGGGCGCTGCGGGCGGCTCGTTACAAACTCCCTTTGTCACGGGTTAGCGACTAAGGTGCAAGTGCTCGGTCCACAGCAGCACACTCCAGCAGGAAAAAAATCAACAGTGGCAAATTCTTGGACTTATTTTTCTTAAAGTACGTGTTATTTTCACCACTTTTTTAAGAGCAGGAATTGCAAATAATCACAGAAACAACAACAACAAAGCAACAAACACGTAAGCTCTCTGGGCTTCTAAAATGACAGATGACCTGCTTTTTGGAAGTTATTTCAGTAGTTTTGCCCTTTTTAATATAAATATATTATTCATAATTCATAAACTGCTCACCTTGCTTTACTACTTGCATTCCTAATATCATGATGATTCAACAGTCATGTCAGACTACAAACCCAATGGCTAAAGGATGAGCTGCCACATTTTGCAATTTCTATTGAGCATGTAGTTTTGAAAATTGTCTGCATGCTTGCGAGGCAGTTTGAGTTTCAAATACCAAGAAAGCGTTTGCCTGCTTTTCCCTCTGGGTCTCCCTCTCACTTCCTGTCTGTTCTGTAACTTCACTTACATTTTTGCTGGCAGGGAGAGGCCAGAAATTGTGCACCAGTATGTGCAAGGGTTTATAATTATTTCAGGAATCAGCAGTTTAGGGCCTCTGCTTTGCCATCCTGACAGACTAAGCGTGGAAGGTGTCACAAGGCATTTCTGCAGCCACTCAGACACATACAAACACACACGTGTACTTATCTGCAGTGAGGATCAAGACTAAAGCATTTAAAGGATCAACCTAATCAGCTCTGGCAATTCCCTAAGCTATGGTGTCTCTAGAACACCTTACTTCTCTGCTCGTGGGCAAGGGCTGTAGCAGCCTCTCAAACAGAGAGGTTTGTATACAAGCTAGCGAGCACATATTTCCAGTGTGCCAACCCTTAATACTCATCTAAATACATTAACTAGAAATATATCTTCATTGACATTTTGCATACAGATTCAATAAAAGCAGAGGCAGCTAATGAGTTCCTGTCACCAGAGGGCATTGGAGGACAAGCTGATTTTTGAGCATAGGCTCTCTCCCTGTAGCTAAACAAGCAAATATTAATGAAGTCAATGCACCTGCAGTGTCTCTCCTGTCAGCATAATGCTGATGAGAAACCAGTAACTCCAGCCCAACAAGCAGGGCCAGCAGCTGGGCCCTGGGCTTGCCCCATACGGCTCCAAGCTAAGGGGTGTCTCCTTGCTCACTTCTCTGCACACATCTGAGGAGAGTGGAAGAAAGCAAGGCTAAAATGGAGCATTTAGAGACCTTTTTCTCATAGAAAGAAGAGAACAAGGGGCTCAAGGGCTGTCCACCCACGGCTGTCCCAATTTGGTCCAGCTGCCTCGTGGTGCACCAGCATGCGTATGGAGTCTACGAGGCCCTCCTAGGCTCAGACACTTTCCTGCTACCTCCCGGTCTGGTTCATGAAATTCATTTCTATGTTAATACAAGCTCAGAGGTTTACAGCAGGAGATGATTTTCTTAGAGTGCCTCACTTGAATGAAGGGCACCTCTTCAGATTAGCAAGGGAATAAAAGCAATCTAAGGCAGGAAATGGCATGAAAAGTACGTACTTCGGAGCCAAAGTGGCCAATACATTTCACTTATCAGAAAGAGATACCGTCCATTAAAATCAAACAACAAAGCTTTCCATGCATTATAAGCACACTGCTTTTAAAGGAGAGGGAGCAGGCCAAGTCGCCCTCATCTGTTATCACTGTAAAATAGCAACGCTCATTTATAGACTATGGCAGCAGCAAATTTATGCCGCATGTCAGATCCCCGAGGCTATGAGATCACTGACTGCAATTAGGGAGCGAATACTGCTGTGTAACAGCGCAAGGCCTACGAGCCTGAAGCAGGGATTCTTGGGCTTTCAAAGCAGGGTCAGCTCAACACCCTAATAATAATATTCCAGGTTATAGTAGGTACTAGTTTAATTGAGATCATATTCTTCTAGCTTATTTTTTCTTCAGACTTTTTTTTTTTTTTGCTTCTCGTCATTCTCTCTATCTGCTAGACAGCTGCAGTAGTCAAGCACAGAATGGAAGGCAGTAGGGCCTATTAATTTATTTGTTTTTTTCAAATGTAGAGCACTGTCAACTATACAAAATGCAAATAATCAGTCTACCTTTTCAGTACACCACATTTTCATAAGATAGCAAGCATACACTGGCAAAATGATGACTCACTCACTTCTCTTCGAGCTGGTGTATGAAAAAATGAGTACTGAAAGTTGTCACACTGAGACTGCTTTGGACCAGAGGAAGGAAAGATATTTACCCTGAAGCCCTCACTGGGAATACCTGCAAGCTGTTCCAAAAGTTTGATTACAGGGGATCTGATCTGAATTCATGGCTTCTACCTACATAGAGACCTGCATCAAAACAAAGTGCATCTCATTCTCTATCCTTAAGTTGTCTTATTATTCTCAAAATTTACAGTCTGTCAAAACACATTTTCTCTTGAACATTATAGCCTTAGATTTTTAGCATATTGGTAGCAGAACAGGTTCAAAAAAACCAAAACAAAACAAAACAAATAAACAAACAAAAACCCCCACCTCAGGGATTAAACAAAGCTGTGTACTTGTTGGGAGATCTGTGTTTTGTACTGATCTATACGCTTTCACTGGTGTGGATTTAGCAGGAAAATTATCTCA
>JAUBNY010001085.1:1522316-1533169 GCA_032275445.1 Crypturellus soui | reverse complement strand
CGCTTATCCCAACCGCACAAAAGATACTAAAGGAAGCAAGCAAATCTGGCCTCGTAGGTAGATGAACATTCACCAAACAGGTAAGAAAACACAATTCCAGATAAGCGCAAGTTAATGAATCTTACGTGCACAGCATCTGGTAGCTTGAATTCTGCTTCAAAAAAACATGAACATCAGCAAAATGCCTCCAGCAGTGAGTGTACACTCAAACACATGATTTATTTTCTTGCCTCGCTGAAGCCACTCTATTATCCTATGGGCCTAACCTAAGGCTCCTCTTCCAACACACAAATCAGTCATAAAAAGAAAGTAGCATGATATATGCCAGTCATAAAAATAAATGGCTTGGGAATCCATATTTCTGGAGAAATATATGAAACAGTAAGACTATAAAAGCACTTCTTTTGTTTTGTTTTGTACCGAATAATCCTGCAGCAGCAACAGGCTGGACCACAAAGCTCTCTTCCATGGTTTTTATACCGAGGTTATCATTATTCTTCTTCACTAGAGTTGTCACGAATCCTTCACCCTGTTTTGAAGAGGTAATGCTTAAGAGAAAGGCAAAGCCAAGTTTTCCAGAGCAAATATAGGGAGATAATTTTATAACTCCCAGTCAGAGATACAGTAGTTCATATGATGCCATGCACGATAACCAGAAAATCAGCAACTATTAAGTCAGGGTAGCAAGACTTTCTAAAATAAGTGAGCAAATATAATGGACTTCTCTTTAATCAACACAATAAAATTCTTTTTTAAATGCAAATCTGACATTCTTCCATTCCCAGCAAGTACCCTAACCACTGAGTTTTAGGGTTACATTCTTCCTTTCCATTCCAAAAATCAACGCACAAGTCGGAGCGTGGCTTAGTGGCGGGTGTCTGACAAACGGGCGCTGATGAGACGCACGCACCTCTCGCCCAGCCCTGACGCTCAAGTCTGTTTGATGCTTTAGTTAGAGCTGTTCGTGCCATGAGATGAGGCAGCTCGTCATGGAAAAAAGCCCAGCCTCCACATGAATATTTAGAGACATTGGTAGAGATTTCCTCTAGCGAGAACACTATGGGTCCCTCTACTCCCCAGCAAAACTCACTTTCAGTAACTGTTTGTTACCAAGATATCCAAAGTTTGTTTTGCTGTAGTAAACCTTTCCAATTCTACATGGCTCTTACCTGGGGTGGACAAGCAGTTTTACAGTAACTACACCATAACCAACCTGAAACGGTATTTTTCTCTCTCCTTCTTCCAGGTTAACAGGCTTTAATTTGAATTTGGTAGCTCTAATCTGCTTGGCAATCCTGGGTGCAGCTGGGATTGTCAACAGCCTTCTGGATGAATACCTGGACTTCAGCATTAGGAAGAAATTACGTAAATTGTTCTGAAGACTGTTCTTACTCTTGAAAAATAAATAATGCAGTAGCTTCCCTTTGACATCAAAGAGAGAAACTGTGTGTGGATAATGCAGCAGAATTCTTTCCTAACCGCCCACTGCAATCTAAAATGCATGTTTTCCCCTTTCCCGGATTTTGTCTGTACTTTCTCCCTTCCCATTGCTCTTGAAAAGGAATCTATCAGACTGCTGTGTCATGCCTGCCTTTTCAATTAATGTTCTAGTTCTACATCCACTACTGTAAATCCTAAACAAATCAAGTATAATTAAGACAATTAATTCACCAAGCAACCTAGCTGCGACTCGCACCACGCATCAGCCCGTCTCACCCAGCGTCCTTCGGCTTGGCTGTTGCCTCCGCAGTCCTGCTCCACTCCACTCCGTTCTCCCAAGCAGCGGCCTCTGCATTTCTACAAATGTAAAAACACGCTTTGTTGCACTGCGCTGCAGAAAGGCCCGAGAATATCCACTCCCACTTCAGGAGGCCGTTTAAGCGTATACCAAAACACTGCTTTCTTCGGGAAAGCATTCAGAGCTGCGCTTGGCCTTGCACTTCTGCAAAGGCCTCTTCATTCTCTCCACGCGCTCAGGGGTGACCAGCGGCTCTGACCGGAGCGGGGCCCTCGCGCAGGTCGGTCCGGATCTCGCGCAGAGCCTCTCCGCGGCGGCTCCATCCACGCTCAGCGCCGCTCCGGGAGGTGCGGGCCCGGCCCGCGCCAAGGGGAGGCCTCGCAGACGCGCCTCGGGTCTCCGCGGGCAGGCGCAGACGGCCGGGCTGGGGGCCGCGCTAGGGGCTGCAGCACACAGCAAAATGACGACACGGAGAGTTTCCTGCTCAAAGAGAAACGTTAGGGTCTGCGCACAAGCTCACCACCTTGTGCCACAGCAGAAGAGGGCCTAGGAACCTGGACTGCGATACGACTCTGATAACAACCGCCTTTTGTTTATTGTATTCTCTTTTATTTTTTCTTTTCTTTTTTTTTTCTTTTTTTTTTTATCTTCCTTTTCTTTAAAAGTGGTATGTTAACATCAGGTCTTTTCTACATTTCCAGAGGCTCTGTACAGGTCTTAGAAGGGAAATAAGCAATGCTTTAATGTACAAAGTAAAAACAGAAAACTAGAAAAATCTGAGTAAAATGGAGCAAGTTGCTGTCGGGGGCAGGTACAGTACAAATTAGTAATTAGACATCATCTGAAGTGCAATACCACCGCAGTAAGGATGAATTAAGGAATGAAATAAAAATACTCTATTTTAAACAAACAGTATATATATATATATTTATATGTATATATTTTACAGATAGTAGACCCAGTGATATCTGTAGAGTTGTAAAAACATATTTACAAATAATTTCTTTTTTTTTCTTTTTTTTTAAAACATTACATATACATCAGCACCATAGTAAGAAAAAAAAAATCTATTAAAATCTACCTCTCTAGCACTTGGTCCCGGTATGGAGTATTTGGAGGAAGCTTTACAAAGACAGCAGGGCTCGGTCTCCGTCAGGGCTCGCTCAGCCCAGCCGAACATCCCGGCGGTCGCGGGGCCCCTGTGCGCCGTGTTTTACGGAGATGTTGGCTAAAAGGGTTTTAACTAAACCATCTTAAAAACCTCACACCGTCCGGGCAAGCTGGGTACGTCACAGAACTGACATCTCGTCTCGCTCACATTAAAAACCTGTCCTTAGAAGGGACCCTGCCCCTGGTCGAGGTCGGCCTGTGAGGGCAACGGTGACAGGGCACTGCGAGCGCTCTCACCCCTTTTTATTCCCATTTTATGGATCTTGGAGACTAGTGTTAGGCCAGAGGTTTCCAAGCTGGTGGGATGTTGACAGCTGTTACCTTGTGCGCCCCGATCACCAGCGTGACTGAAGACCCCAACCGGGGGGTGGGTTTCAGCAGTCACCTCACGTCGGCCTCCGAGCGCGGGCACCGCCGCACTAGGTGTTCAGCCGGCACCGCAGCGTTGTACAGGACACAGCACAACATTACTGCAGTGCTACTCAGCAGAGGTCCACGTTTACCTTACATCTCTATTGCCGAAAAGATGATCTGGAGAACCCCTGGGATTGTTGTAACTAAATCAGTTATTCTACCTGTTCATTAAAGTTCTTTACAGTAGTCCTTCCTGGACCCCTATTTTTCAAATACTGCTGTGAATTTTATTTCAGCAAATCTGAGAGATCAGACCAAACATCTGCCTAAAACAGAAGATGAAGGTTGCATGTGACAAATCAAGAGCCCACAAACACCAGGGTAATAATATCTGCTGATGTTGGACTGTTCATGAGAAGAGAAACCCACCCTGAGCACCAAACTCTCCCTATGCATTTGCTCCTGATGGTTTTGTCCTTTCCTTCCTGCCCCTTTGTGGTGGCTGTTGTTCACCTGGAAAGAAGGGCACTGAGCTTGCTTTGTTTTATGCTGAAAGGTGAGAGAGAAAAAAAGCAAAATGAACATACACAGGGAAGGAAGGAGACATGGGGACCTGCTTAGGACCTACACTGACGTCTCTGGGTACCTCCTAGCCCCTCAGTACCATTCCCAGCTGCTGTTCTCCACCCCCAGGCAGCAGAGACAAGCTCAAGTGCTCTGGCGGAGAAGCACCACTGCTTCTCCCAAGCACCTGAGGGCACTGAATTGCTCATTAAGTTAACTCACCTACCTAAGCGCCTCCAGTAACAGTTCTGTGATCAGACTGTCCTTCTCCATGTACTGCCAAATTTACGTTCTGCTACAGCTGCACTGGTTTTATCACTTTGCAGTGAAAACAGTGGCCTCTCTGCGGCTGTTTGGGTTTGTCACGTGTGTGCCGCACGTGCCCGCGTGACAACCCTTGCGGGCCTGACCGTGGCTCACCCGAGGCCCCACACCTAGGGTTCAGCCTCTTCCTGACCAGGGCCTGTGCAATTACCTGCAGGCTTCTTGAGGGTTTGCTCCCATGTTTTTCATCCAGTGCCCTGAAAGTTGCGGTGTTTACAGTAAAATGAGCTGGGGGGTACTGCGACCGCCTCATATCTCTGTGCAATGGCGAAACACCGACTTTACTCAGCCAGAGACATCGACTGTTTTTTCCAGTTTCTCTGTCCGGCTCCACAGACATGCAGCAGAGGCTGCTGTGCAATAGGGATTACTTGGTGGAAGCTTTGTGGTGCTGATATTTTCAGCATCACCTCAATCTTCCAAAGTTGGCTACAGATTAGCTCAATTTGCACGATTAAGAATAAAAGAAGACAAACAAAATAATCCCAAACCAACTCAAACAAAAAAACCAACAATCCAAGGATGGAGAGAATACCCAACTTTGTCTTAAAAAAAAAAAGTAACGACCAAAACTCCAGACTATACAAGCCCATTCACTGGGGGTTTCCAAACAACTCATCCAGTTCTTGTATCCACTCATCCCCTGGTCCGCTCTTAATGATGGAGTCCACAAGGTCCGTGCCCTCTCCTAAACTGGAGAACGACGCCCCTGCTCCTTCACTACTGTAATTGTACGATAAGTCCTGAGTGGGATTCCTCTCGTAGGCCTGGCCTTGGCTGCTCTGAGCAAAGCTGCCGCCTGGCACCTGCTGCGTAGGAGGCTGACTAAATCCAGACATAGCCGGGACCCCCTGGCCTACCGCAGGCATAACCATCGGCCTGGCCTGGCTGCTTCCTTGTTGCCCAGGTAGTGGTTGCAGCAGTTGTCTCCCCATTGCTGGGTTCAGGGCTCTTACCGTCCCGCTAGCGTCCACCACTGTCTGATTAAGTCCCTGTGGAAAATGTTGCTTGGACAGCCTTGGCTGCCCGGGCTGCATTGGGTACGTGGTACCATTATTGAAAGGCCCCATTTCACCGCTAGTCCTTCCGGGAAGGCCTTGCAAGCCTCGCTGCGGCCAGTTTTGCGTTCCCTGAGGGACAGTCCCCATCAGGTTTTGAAGCCGTGGTGCTTGTGGCCTGGGTAAGACCTGGCCCACAGGTCCTTTCATCTGCTGCTGATGTTGAGGAAGAGCAGAGTTCACCAGCACATTCTGACCGAAGTTGTTGACCATTCCCACCGCTTGTGCAGAGGCAGGCTGCCTCGCTCCCTGGCCTGCGCCATGTGCCATGTTCATGCCACTTTGGTTTGCGTGCTGCAGCATTTGGCTCATCCCCGTGCTCATGCTGTACATCGCCGGCTGGCTGGAGGAGGCGTTGCTGTAAGGGGCCATGCCCAGGTCCGACTGGCCCGCTGTTGTGGGCAGCGTGCTTGGGTTCTGGGAGGGCCCCATGGCCATCATGCCGGCGTTCTGAGCCATCATTCGCGACGTCCTCATGCTCTGCAGCGCTGCTTGGTTCCGCACCGCCGCCATATCCTGCGGAGAACCTGGCCAAAGAAGGGGAAGGTAAATAAAAAATGCAACCTTGTACATCCTTATTAACACCTTTTTGCACAAGGGAGAATCTGTAGGAGCCTCCTGCAGCACAGAAGGGTTCCAGAGCACTGTGCTTTTCGAGTGCTTCGAGTGCTTATTGCTTCATATGAAGGCTAGCAGAGAGCTGGAATGTTATCCACTTTGATACAGCCTTGGATTATCCACTTGCTAGTCAATAGTCACATTTCAGAGGTTCTGTGTTCCCCACATCATCCTGACTGCAACCTCAGTCCTCCCTGGCAAAGTCTCCTCTCCCTGAGGGTGAGGGACAACATGTTTGGAGGGCTACCCTAAGCAGGAGTCGCTCATCATATCGTGTATTCAGTTGGTGAAATGGGTCACTATTCAGTAGAGAATACTACCAATAGAGACCACCAGCCTAACTTTCCCTAAGGCCTAAAATGGGACTGGCAAGGTTAAAACACCAATGATTTATGCGTTAAACGAGTGTCAGTTATAAAAATTTTAGGACTTGTACACAAAACCATTGATGGCTTCGGATTCCTGAAGTAACAACGCTGATTCCATGTGTAGTGCTTGAGTCCAAAAAGATTCCTATTTCAAAAGGGAATTTGAGGCTTTCTTTTTCTGTGTGCTTTTCCACACCCACCCCCCTCCAAGGCCCAGTGACAAGGTAGCATCTTCCTTATGCAAAAAAAATCAGTCTGTAAGAGTTTTAAAAGTCATACACAGACATAGTGTAATTCAATAGTATTTATCTTCCTCAGAGAAGCGTGATGCAGCTCCCACCGAGCAAATGAGAAAACTTCCCGCGGCCTTCAACAGAAGCAAAACAGCTGAATTTCAGTTAACTATTTGAAGTTCTCTCTTAAATAACTCCATTGTCTTTCAAAAGTAAGCCCTGAAAATGGAAATGCCAGACTCAGAAGGCCAGTCAATTTTTTAATAGCTCAGGAGGCATAATAAATGGATTTCCTATATCATTGTTACTGCTTAAGTCTGTGGAAAGAAGAAAAATTGTTTTTTGTGGACTTTTAAAGAAGGGAGAGTGAATTAGTGAATCAATATTATAAGCACATTTTACTCCACGTTAGGCCAGTGATGGGAAACCAGAAAATCCTAACCTTGTTAAATTCCGCACCCTGGCAGAAAACGGCACCATCCTTGTGTCTTCCTTTGTGGGAGGGAGGCCGGGGGAAGTTATAGATTTCTGGGAAGCCAATATACTTCTGTATTTACTATCTTTTTTAAAAAACAATTACGGGAGCTCTGATTGTGCCACAGGTTCATTGTGGTTTTGAGTCAATACCACAGCAAACTACAACAATAAAATAGTCTGCAGGTAAAGTTCCAAGAGCATGATGCAGACAGCTAGTCCCAGATCAAACATGATTAAATGTAAATATGAAAAGTTGGCTTACGAGTCATAAACTACACAACAAAATCAGGTTGTTCTTAGATCAGTCCCTACCAGTTGTTCCTCAGTCGTGGAGAACATGCCAGAATATCAGAATACTGAATAGCAGGCCCTGCTGGTATTACCTGCTTGGTTTCCACAAGAAGTATGGATATGAGGATATGGATAGAGGAAATGCCTCTCATACAGTTTTGCACACCCAACAGAGCGAATCTCTTTTGGACTGCAGGCAAAACTTCCGCAGGATGCTTTCAGGTCAGTGCTCCAGCATATAGATAATAAAGCATTAAGAGGGACCATACGGATCTCAGTTGCACAGGGAAAATGTCACAGTAGCTTTTACTATATTGATGCTACCAATTAAACTGTTTTCTCAATGGCTGGAACTTCTTTTTAATTTAGATCACCTCTCTCAAAAGTGGAAGATGTAACTTTTTACAGTGACTCCAGCAAGTGCTTAAGTACATGAATAATGTTAAGGAATTATTTAATGTATCTTTAGCTATTTTTGAATTGAACTCAACATTTGAAAACCTCCAGAGGAGTCCCTATCAGCAAGTAGTTCACCTACTTTTATGAGCTTCTGTTTGATACAGCAGTTAGACAAGTAATAGTTAAGAGACAGATGCAACAGCTTTTAAGATTATGAGCCACCTTCTGGTCTCACTTACTCACAACCTACTGCACTGGATTACATTCTTGTGACTAAATAGAAAAAAAGGATCTAATATCTATATTTAAATTAGCTCATTTATGAAAATAATTTCTCTGTTTGGTCTGCTCTGCATTTCTTTTAAATAACAGATGTGAAGGCATATTTTCAAAAAAGGTTTAATATAAAAATTTTACATATGATTCTCAATAAATGTATGATGGCGCACACACGTTTTGATTTTGCAGATGAATTATCAAGAACATTTGAATTTCATATAGAAGTTATTCTGCCAAAAATAAGAATTAGAAAGTGATCTGTAGAGCTATTCTGTTAAAGACCAGTAACAAAGCTGACTGTCTCTTGACTGCCTGGATACTGGACCTGCAGTGTGCTTGCCTCACTTGTTTTTACTGCAGTGCTCAGCGCACTGTCAGGAATACACAGCACAAATGTGTCTTAGATCTGTGTATATTTAGAATCCATGGTGAGTGAAGACATTCAGCTGATGCTTTGTACTTAAAAATCTTGGAGTTAACTTTTTTCCTAAACCAAAATTTTTGTCCATAAATTCTTTAACTATCTACACACTGAAATAATCCTTGCACTTTTGAATTGATTAAAAATTCCTCTATTTTCACCTTATGCATTTCACTGCTTTTTCCCAAACCTCACATTTATCAGGCATTTCTGCCTAGTCCTTCTCCAGATTAAGATGACCTCTCTGAAATTCCCCGTTCACCAAGTTAAACCAAGTGGGGAATGAAGAGGAGTAAAAAAAAGACAAAGTGAGAGACACTCACTGAGAACAAATATACATAATGAGAACGGGGCAGACAAGAAAAATTCACAGAATCTATAAATCAAAGAGGCAGAACAATGGACAAATGAAATATGCTGCTGAGGGGAGCAGAAAGGAAATTAGAAACTTAACTAAATATATAGAAGGGAGCAAAACCCTTTGGCAAAATATGCAGTATGTGCAAGTGCCCAACAGCCTGACCTCTTGCTCAGGCACACTGCTTAACCCCCGGTCTTCACAAAATGAACAAACCTTCGCGTGCCTGCTGTAGGGGCACATGCTGACTCCAGGATGGGAAAAGGGGTTTGATTTTACCTTGAAACTGATTGACCTGTTGCACTGGATACGGGTTCCGCTGCTGCTGGAGGTGCTGCCGAGGCAAATGTGACTGCTGCTGCAACTGCTGAAAATGAACGAGGAAAAAGAAACACAAATGAGAAAGGGATGATTAATTAATTAGCAAGCTAAGAAAGGGGCTGATGACAAAAATACTGCAGCAAAACTGCAGTGATTTCTAGCAAGCTGTTCTCAAGAGACAAGCAGACCCATTTGAAGAGCCCTTCTGAGAGTACTTGGGCTACTCAGCACATGGACTCCTTTTGGTTCAGAAAGGAATAAGCACTGAGGCTAACATCAGCTCTCCTCACTTGCAAGCTCTTCATTTTGACCTCTGAAGTGCAAACTTAGCTATCTTTATACTGAAAAAAGAGAGAAAAAAAGAGAGAGAGAAGCATAGGAGATAACTGCACACCTAGGTCTGAAGTGCAACTGTAACCTTTTCTTCCTCAGTCTTGCCAAGGTCTAGAGGCAGGTATTCCCGGTACCTATTCCAGCTCCGCTTTCAGAATGCTCAACTGTGATGAGCAGTGCCTCCCAAACTCAATGCTGTGGCTAGAACCATTCTCTAGCCAAAATAAAAAGGAATATTGAGGCACTTTTTTTTCTCAATCTGGTCTTCTATGGTAGTTTTCTATGAATACTGACGCGTGTAAAACACAGTCAGTGGTTGATTACAAAAGCAGAGAGTGTTCCTATCAGTGCTTTCAAAGACTGGGTTATATTTGACTAAGAAGTTAATACAGATTCTTACAAAAGTAAGGCTGGGTAACAAAGGTAAGGGAATGGCGAAGATGAAGCAAATACTAAATCCTCATGTTCAATAAAGCTTATTACAAACTATCAAGCAGATAAAGGGAATTTCACTAGGCACAAAACTCCCAAAAAGCAGGGTGCTTGAGGACTGTGACTTTTATCAACACTTTTCATCTAAGTCCAGCGTATTTAACAGCACAGTCCTATGATTCTTCGGCACTTTTAGACTTGCCTTCAATAGCCAGGTCAGTGACCAGCTCTTGGGTTTAAACACTTGTGAAGTGGCCTAACCCATGGGAGAGTGTTACGGCATCCTCATTCTGCAGCACTTGCTCACCTCTTACCATACTCATGCATCTCTTCCCTCAGTACCTTAAGGACTGTCCTCCCTGCTCACTATGGGGAAACTTTTTCCATTTCTTGAAAGAACTAGAATGGAGAGAAAGGCAGGACTAGAAATACTTAAGTGGTACCACAATAGGAACAAGCCCTAGCTCAAATTAAAAGGGAGCCCAGATTTCAACCCATAATCCCCCAGCAAGGGAGGTAAAGCAGGGCTAAAGCAACTAATGATTTACCAGAACATTTTCTGCCCTGTCCCTCACGCTTAGTTCTCATACCAGCACGTGGGGCAGTGCTTGAGGGGCAGCGATACTGTACCTGCTCCGCGAGGATCTGCTGCTGCTGCCTTTGCTCCCGTAGAAACTGCTGCTTCTGCTGCTCCATCGCGTGCAGCTGGGCCCTCTGCTCAATCAGCATCTGCTTCATGAGGGCGGCTTGCGGCTGGCTGCCCAGGAAGGCGGCAGCGCCGGCACCCGGCGCCACGGGCCCTGCCGCCCGGGACAGGCCCGCCTGGTGCTGCTCCTGCGCCAAGACAGAGAAACGGCCGCGTTACTCCGTGCGCTCCGCGTGCGGGGAGGGAAGCTGCGGACAGCGCGCCCGTGCTGAGCACTGGGCTCGAAGCAAGCACGCGTCCCTGGAAAAACCCTGGGGCTTGTCATGGATGACACGGAGTGGGCGGCAGCTTCCCATCGTAACTGGGGGCTTCAACTCTGGGTGCCCCTCAAAGCAAGGCCACTTTGCAGTCACCAATAACAAAGATAGTAAAGTTACATATATACTTTATTTTCACTTCTGGTAGGTAA
>JAUBNY010001085.1:1440617-1459137 GCA_032275445.1 Crypturellus soui | reverse complement strand
GAAAAGAGGCCAGCCCCATCCTCCTCACTGCCTCCCTTGAGGTACTTGTACACACTGATTAGATCCCCTCTCAGCCTCCTCTTCTCCAGGCTGAACAGGCCCAGCTCCCTCAGCCTCTCCTCGTAGGGCAGATAGCTTAGATTACAGTCTGAATCTTAGGTCATTACCACAGTACTGGTCCAGAAAAGCCTTCATTAAAAAAATAAACAAACAAATAATTTTATAGATAAGGAGTTAGCCCTGCTATTTCTAATGCTACCAGCAAGCAAAATTAGAACACAAATACAAATCTTTGAGCTGTCAGCATGCATCCTGAACTGAAAATATGAGGCAGATGAACATTTCTTGTTATTTGAAATTCACTTTGAATAACACATGAAGGGCTCTGACCCGGTAAAGCTCCTGCTCCTCCTATTGGTAGATACCAAAACTCCATGGGCTGAAAAAAATTCAGATTCCACGGTATTTGTAGATGCACTACAGTGTGAGCCACAATTAAATCCCACTCAGGAGGAAGCACTCCTCGTAGGTGGTGTGGCAACAGTCAATTTGATAAAAGGCTATTATGCTAAAGTTATCAAGCAACAAGTCTGTTAGTGTACTATAACATCAATTCCTGACATGTTTTGGTTGTATATGACTTCTCTGAAGGTATCCACCTCCTTGTAAATCCATTACTACCACTATTTTTTTTTCTAAAAGCCTCAAAACCACATCCAGAAAAGTCATTCTTGAGCCTCTCTATTATATCGGTATGCAGATCTTAGAGGGACTGATCAACTAAAAGGAATATGCAGCTGGTCTAAGAAGTTGGTGATGGGGTTGT
Source organism: Crypturellus soui (assembly GCA_032275445.1). Lineage (NCBI taxonomy): Eukaryota > Metazoa > Chordata > Aves > Tinamiformes > Tinamidae > Crypturellus > Crypturellus soui. The sequence continues at coordinate 1,458,311 of JAUBNY010001085.1, read as the reverse complement.
TTGGCGTTACTATAATCATTTTTCAAGTCAGTTAAAAATTGATTCCAAAATATTCCCCAAATCTGGCAGCAGCTGAGCTAGAAATGAGCATGGAATACACATAAGATAGTAATGTCAAATTCACTCAAGCCAACAAGGCTTTAGCCTCCTGCTAAAAGTAAATCAAAAGACTACAGATTCACCACATTAAAATACTTGAAGTTGCTAAAGACTGCTTAAAAGTCCTGCAATAAATCCTCCAATTTCAGGCCTGGTTTGAGCACCACTAAAATCATTTAATTGAGTTACTACTTCTAGTGGGAAGCAAAGGCACTCAGCACTCAAAATGCCCTTCCTTTGTTCTCTGAGCCAAAATGCCACATACTCAGTTTAAAGCTGGCTGGATCCCCATGCCAGGAAGGAGGAGACAACCACTGAGGCTCCTGTTTACAATGCTAGCTGTGCTGTGGAAGATGAACCATATGATGGTTTGGGATCCAAGAGCATCGAGCACACTACAGAAAAGGAAACAAACTCTCAGAGGGGAAGTGACTTCAAAAACAGAGTAGCCTTAAGCACTCATCAACAGAAACACAGGAAAGAGTGCTAGTTGAGGAAAACAATCATTTAACAACACAATGCTACACCAGTCCAGTCATTTCATGAAATGACTGAGTGCCAGTATCACACAAGAAGTCCAAGAAACATCTGTAATGACATCCCCCACTTCCCACAGAGCTAAGCAAGAGCCCATATGAGGAGCTGCTGAACCTTAGCCCCTCTTTGGTTGTGCAGTCAACATGCACACCTTTTCGCTCGACAAGTATCGTTTGCTCGCGCTTACCTGACCAAGGGAAGGAAGCGATGCATATGCCATGGGCTGGTTCATCATGCCTTTCTGCTTCATGATGAGCAGGCGTTTCTGTTCCTCGCTCAGGTGCGCCATCTGAGCCTGCATCTGCGGCTGCTGGGCCTGCTGCTGCTGGATGTATGGCATCATGGCGTTCTTGCTGGGATTGGCCATTGGCGGTGTTATCCTCTGACTCAGCTCAGCATTGAAGTGGGTCAGAGGCTTAGTGTTGCCGTAAGAGAGCATATTGGGCTGTTTGCTTAAAGAGTTTGTGCCCAAGTTATTTGGCTGCTGATTGATCATATTCATGTGATTTTGAGGGAGGTAGTTATTAATTGTGGTCTTCTGTGGATTATTTGCCATAGGAGGCACTATTGGGTTTTGGTTGTTAAAGGCTTGGGGATACATCATTGGACTATTTGGTTTGTCTGCACTGAAGGGTCCTCCATATGGACTAGACGGAGGGCCCACAGGTGACCAGCTTGAGGCTTGATTTGGGTGCTGCTGCTGCTGCTGCTTCTGCTGCATTAGCTTAGCTCTCTGCTGCTGCTGTGCTGCCATTTGCTTGAGCTGTTCAGCTGGAGACAAGTCAGCACTGGGCATATTCACAGGCCCGGGCCCCGATCCTGCCACCGTCACTGCTGCTGGATTCAGGAGATAGCCATTTCCGGATCGTGACTGAGCTTGGCCTGGAGTATGGGCCTGGTTGGGAGTCTGAGGTGACTGAACAACACAGTTTGCTGGTGAGCCAGCAGGGATTGGGGCCGCTGGAGCACTGGATACAGAAGTTGAGCTAGAGGCTGTGGAGACATTTGAAAATGGAGGACCGGAAGAAGAAGGCCTCACCTGGGGGGATCCTAACGGGACATGAGGAAATGGAGAATGAGATGGATCGCTTTTAACGCTCGCGCTCTCCTGGGCCTCCGCGGCAGGCCTGGGAAATTCCGACTCCTTCTTCTCTTCAAAGTCTTCATTGAACAAATCTTGTATATCATCTTCTGGAACAGTGTTTGCTAGTTCATCTATTAGCTCCTGCCACTCTTGATCATTCAGATTAATGTCTGAGAAGAGCTTGTTCTGATTTGAAAGAGATGTTTCAGAAGTGTCTATGCAGGCAGGGTCGTCCAAAGGCTCTTGCTTTAGTTCCTTGTTCTGCAGGATGTTAAAACTATCCTCTAGCTCGTTGCAACCATTAACAGGGAGCTTTATCTCCGAAAGTCCACCGTTTTTACCCAAGTCTTCTAGCCCACTACTGAGGGTTCTGCTGTTCTGCAGGGGTAAGGAAGCTTTCATGTCAAGCTGGTGAAGAGGAGAAACAGCAGGCAAAGGCAGGTTATTGGGCAAGCTGTTGATTGCCTCGATGCCTGGTACATCCTTCCGTATCCGCTTGCTGGTTGGGGAAAAGCTGCCATCGCAAACGCCATTCTGCTGTTCTCCGTTGAGAGGGGAACGCGCACCTTCCAACTTCCTTTTCACCGTCTCTTGAAGCTGAAAGCAAAACAAGAGGGAAAAATTAACCGATTGCACTGACAAAAACAAGCAAACTATAAACAGATAAGCAAAAACCCAAACCAGAAAACTGCTCACGAACTCTATGACAGGTATTTCCCACCATGCCTAGTAGTCACAGTAGGTTTTTAAAAACTCTGATTTGGAGTTTTCCTTGATTTCATTCCTACACTTTCAATCAGTTTGAGAAGACTATGAAAAACTAAAGCAACTGCCCTTGAGTAGGAGAGTGCAGGCCCACTGCTGCAGAGCTGACAAATATGTCTGGGATCTCCAAACTATCCAGGTTTTCTGGAACAAAAAGAATATTTAAACTTTGTGGTACCTAACATGTAGATAAGAGCTCTGTTTTCACAATATGCTAAGCAACGTCTTCTGAAAGCTTGACTCCTTTAAGGAGTCTTGAATTGGACATTCAGGAAAATCTTTTTTATTTTTATAAAAGTTTCTTGAAAAATATCTGCAAAACAACTTAATAACTACTTGTACTGAAACCTACGTGCTGCTGACACTATTTTTTGAGAAAAATCATTAGTATAGTTTCATTTCATTATCTCTCTGTTCTTCAGCTGCAAAACATACTGAGAATCAGTTTTAAGCGAGGAAAAAAAATATCCACCATAAAAAATAGAAGACACCTTACACAATGGCAACTAAATCAAGGTGCAAAAAAAAAACCCACCAAAATGACAACACCATCACCACCACCACCCTGTGTGCTAGGATCTACCATTAAAGATGAAGAGACATGATAGGAAGACAAGGCCAGGAAAGCAACAAAATTAGCTATAACTTTATAAAAATAATGCATTAACATGAGCTTTAATTCAGGTTAAAATATGTACTGTAAAGCAATAAAACAACCTACAGTCCTCTCCTACCACACCAAATGCTAAGCCCTCTGGCTTATGTACCAAGCTAAAAAAAGCAACCCCTTTTTGGCTAAGGTAAAAAACAATAGTGGGGAGGGGAGGAAGCGAAGAGGTCATAACTCTAGTGAACTTGTTCAGGACACACTTGCATCCTTGATATTAGAACAATAGAAGACTAAATAGTGAAAGATTTTATCAATTTGTGAGGTATTTTTGCTGGTATGAAAATCGCAGACACTCAGCTCCCACCCCTTCCCTAACACAGAGGTCTTCAACCTTCTTTTTCTTCCCACAGTCCCAATCCTGCTTGTTTCTCCCATCCCAGGGGGCGAACTTCCCTTTTATCCCAACTGTAAGGCGGGCGACTCCAGATGCCGTCCCCGTTGTGGCAGAAGCAGGTCTGAGGAGGCTTCCCGCTGCCCTCGCCTTCAGCCTTGGCGGTGCCCATGCCGTGCGGGCTACATGCGCATCGCTGCCGCCCCGGCCGAGCACGTGTGCGATACGAGCTGGGCACGAGCTAGGTGCGGGTCCTGTGCACGCGACCACCCTCTGGTCACATCACAGAGATGTGACCTTTTTAATGAAACAGAAAGGCAAGGCTACAGGTCCCTAAGCAGAACATCAACTGCTCCATTTGTATGGGAGCAAAAGAGCCTTTTCACAAGGGAAAGCGAGCAGCGTATTGCTAGGAGGCATCGGTGAGGCCGTCTTGGCTTGTGCCGCCGACTGTGCTGCCTCTTACCCACCGCACAAAGCCAGCACATGCCAGGCGGCCCACGGGCTGACGTTCCTCCTCTGCTGGACGGGCGCCACGCTGCTCGTGCCAGCAGCGCCTTGCTGCTTAGCCGGCACTTCTCCTTCGCCGCGAGATGCCTGCACAGCCGAGTGGCTGGCAAGGGGGTTGCAGGGGGCCGAGCCTGCTGCCTCCCCTGGCTCGTGGTGCGGGGAGCACCAGACCCTCAGCCTGCCCCGGGAAGCACCTCTCCTCGCAGCATGCACCAAGACGGGGGCAGCAGGGCTGCGAGCACAGCCCGGTGCGAGTGCCCAGCACGGGGCTCCCCGGCCTCTTCCTGGGCCCAATGGCGGCTTTCATCCCCTTGGCTTCCCTTGCCTAAAAACCTGCGCTAAACTGAGCACCGCTCTGCGCCGCCGTGTAACCAGCGCCACGGGCAGCACTCCACCATGGAGCCGCCGAGCTCCCCGGGCCTAGCTCTACGTAGCCCTTGCCTCTGCTGTGGGGCGCACAGGGCCCAAGAGCAGCGCAAGGCCGCTCTGCTCAGCAGACCCACAAAAACAGAGTTCAAAGAAACACCCCCAAGCCTAAATACCGGGCTAATGCACAAATGGTCCTACCAAAGGACCCACTGACAGAAGCGCTTCTAGTCACAAAGGAAAAGTTCATGTGAGAAAGGACAGACCTGAAAGTGTCCTAATTTGCCCCTTGCTAGCCAGGGACTAGTAAGAGCGATGATCTCCTGCGAAGCAGGAGAGATTTGACTCCATACATTTAACAACAGGTTGCAGGTATCCCTTATAAGATGCTGGAAAGAGCAATAGATTTCCAGGTCTTACCTCATTGACTAATTTGTCCTCAATCCACCTCCTTTGTCATACAGGAATATCTGCCCGCCCAGCAAATTAAAACAATCCATTGTCAAACTGGCAGCCCTACAAATACCAACTCCTAAAGATCTCCTCATGTTCTGAAACTTGGATGTCCCCCTCTACAAATACACAGTGGAAGTAAAAGCAGGCCTAGTACATAAATATTAATAACCATGTTTATTTTGTATTACAACAAAAAACAGCTTTTTAAAATGGAAACAATTTTCCATCAAATATCAAATGTACAAAAATCTTGCTTTGTTGCAAATGAAAACAAAATGAAGCCTATTCTATGTTTGTAGCTCCACATTATTTTCCTACAGAGGTTTTAGGATTTAGGGGGTTAGCATGCACTATAAAATCTATTTTTTTTCCCCTCTCCCTTTGTTTGTTCTTTGAACAACTCTAAGGTAGTCAGAAACATAACATGAAAGGTTTACTTGAAGGGCACATGCTGGACACAAACCTCGGCGGTGGGGAAGCATCTCAGTTCAAGCACCTCAGAGGCTTTGGGGGTCCTAACAGTAGGTGCCTCTCTGCTTTTTTGGGTATAGCACAGAAATACTCTTATCAAATTATTTCAGTGCTAATGTTCATTTTCATATACTGATTTCATTCCTGATCACCATGTCAGCTAGTAGATGGCTCAAATATCAGGCACTGACCACATATCCTGGGCAAACACCCTATGGCATCTGGATTCCACAGTGTTTTGGACTAAAATCCCAGCACATACCCTTCCCCCTGTAGAAACAAAGGCTGAAGTACGATAGTCTCTTGTAACATGCCTCCCATCTCCTTGAGAGAATATACAGCATGCTCATGTGATTTACAGCATGCATCAAACATATACTACATTAGCAGCAGCTTAGAGATTTGTATCTAGGAGCAGAAGATTCTTGGTGCATAAAATAAAACAAACAAGCAAAAAATTAAATTAACTCTTGCCAGGCTGACACAAGAGTTCAGCCGCATCCATATACAGTGTTGGCCTGATGGAAGTCCACTTCACAGAAGGTTTCTACAGCCAAGCAGAAGACAGAGTGAAGCAGGACTCGCTGTGATTTATATGCCTTTAGAGAAACTCTTCTCCGCACAGCAGAAAAAGGTCAAACTTTAGGAGACTGACTTTTTAAAAGACTCTTGATGGGGGGCAGGGGCCATGCACGCACACACGCAGCCACACGTGGACCCTAAGCCTGTCCTGAGATTTCTGGCAGAGCTGCTTGGACATGCCACACCATACCCGACACATAAACAGCGGAGCAGCGCGGCTGTCGGCAGAGCTTTCATGTGCTGGGAGAAGCTGCTTCGCTTCATCCCACCAGCAGCAATTCATTTTTCAAAAGAAATTAGACCAAGGTGCTGTTGTTATAGCAACAGTCAGAGCCACTTACAGAGCCCCATCCCCCAGCTGCAGCCCGCCTTCAGTGGGCAGCTATTTCAATTATGGATAGGGAGTGACCAGGCCTGCTGCCACTTGCTCCTTTTATTGCTCTTTCCAAGAAGCGGGGTGGGGAGGGGAGAGGGAAGCAGCACCACAGACACTAAATCCTTTTTCCTCCAGGAGAAGTTGAGGACAATTCATGGCATTCAGCACAGTTCCCCTCTGCTGGATGGGTGGGCGATCCGCGAGCTCGGTCGAGGAAGCTCTGCCTGATTTTGCAGGCGTTTTCATCTACCAGCTGCCTAATGGACCTGTCGCCACTAACTTGCTCTCATTAGCACGCTCCAGCCCCTCCACTTCGTGCGCTGCAAAGCAGCCGCGGCAGCGCCGGCGGGCTCCTCGCCATGCTCCCTGGGGCAGCTCTGCTCCGTACCTGGCCCGACCCGTGGGAAAGGTGGGAGCCAATGCCCCCACCCAAAGGCGCAGGGAAGACGCAGAGTGATGGGCAGAATATTCTCCAGCCGGCACCTCTGCAACTCGGTCTGTTGGAAAGCAACACTGATGGTTTCCAGTTCTGCAGCTGAGTCCTGACCCAGCAGCTGCCACTGTCCACGCAGGCCTGAGCTCTCCTCCACAGCAAGGACCAAGGCTTGGCCCTCCCAGCATGACTTCTGCTTTCCTCCACTCCACCTCTCCTCCGAGCTCTTCCTGGAGCTCTTTGTGAACTTGCTCTTCTACCATTTCCTCTTTTCTCCTTGAACTTCTCCAGACAGAGCCCGACACCTCCCCGCAGCAGACCGCAAAACCAGCTCACTGGGGTGCTAGCCACGAGCTCTGCCGCTGCTGGAGGCGCTGCACAGGCACCTGCCGGCTCGCAGAGTGATGCCTGCTGCAGCCCCGTGGTTTTGGGTCGCTGCAGCTCACCCTCAGCACACCCTGTGCTCCTGCCGCAGGGCCAGGCCCCTTGGCTGCTTTGCCTGGCACAGGGAACCCACCTCGTGAAACCTGTTTGGAGTTGCTGAGGTCTCCACCTGTCAGCCTCGGCAGGGACCTGCTCGCAACCGCAATCCCCGGTCAGTGACGGAGGTCGAACCTCCCTGCCCGTGATCCATCCTGCGGGGGCTGCAGCGCTCCTGTAAACAGGGCTTTTGGCACAGGGTCGTCAGAAGAGCGAACTGAATCCTCTTAACGCTACGAAGTGAAATATGCTCAGGGCAGCGGCTAGACCTGCACTGGCCAACAGTGAAGCCAGAGAGCACCTAGCTCATGAGGCGTGCAGCAGGGAAGGAATATATATAGAATATACAAATAAATGCCAACCACACTGCTCAAACTGTATATTTCTAGAACAGATCGAGATAAAATATGATAATTCTGACAGGTATATTTTATCTATGTCCTATTTTGCCTTTAAAACATTCTCGTTTCATAATTTGCTCTTTTTCTCTCCCTCTCTACGCAACTCCAACTTGCAGGTGAACGCAAACACGTTAAGTACCGTGCTCCTGAGGAGGCTTGGAAAGCGCAGCGTCCTTGGGGAAGCTGATGAGTAAAACACAGGCAACGGACGCAATTAATTTGTACTCTGAAGTCCTGCTAAACCTGCCAATAATTTTGCTTTGAGAAAATTATTTCATGGATGAAATGTTGTCAAACAGCCTTCCTGCTTGCACGTGTGATCTACGCGGCTTCCTCCTCTTTTAGGTTCATCCGGTCTAATCCTATTTGAGCCCCGACGGGTCAGCGCTGGCAAAGCGGCAGCCTCGTGGCTTACGGAGCGCCTGCATTCCCAGCCACGCGAAAGCCGTACTGAAGGTGCTAAAGGCAGAGAGCTAAACCACTTAGCTGGCAGTGCCCGCTGCCGCGCTCTCCCCCGGCAGCCCTCGCAGGCGGCAGGGGCTGCCTTTTCAAAGCGTGTCGCGAGGATTTAGCCAGACTGCCTTTAACTGACTTGTCTGGGAGTTGTGCTGATAAATCCTCAGCCTCTGAAAACATGCCCCAATCTGCTTTGCATCTGGCCACGAGAGAAACTAACAATAAAAAGCAGACGCTGCACATTATTAAAACTGTATCTCCTGCACAACTCCGGCACACCAGGGGACAAAGGAAATGCAGGAACTTCCTGTGTTTTAAACTCAGGAGCTGCAAAACAACATTGGTGGTGCTCATATCTGCACCATAGCCACTCAGTCACTGCTCTGGATTTCCTTAAGGTGCATGTGCAACCAGAAAGCCTCCTGGGGAAAAATCCTGCCCTCATTCAGCCTTGGGTGAGCAGGAGCGGTGGCAGGGCAGTGCGGTGTGCTGGGGCCACCCTGCCCGCAAGCGAGGGAACAACGGCAGCCAGGAAGCTCTGGGCTCAGCCAAGGAGCAGCACTCCCTGACCCGGCCTCTGCTGCCCCGGCTGGGCTGGCTCCTCACTGCTGAGTCTGAGCACGGCAGGACACACACACCAAAATCTTGTCAGGCTGCTACCAGGCAAGAGCCTTTGCTGTGTTTAGAGAAAGCAATTTGTTTTCCAGTTGTGAAACTTTACCAGTTGCAAAATACTGCTGTGATGCATAAATATATATATACGCACAAAATAATATTGCAAGACATAATAACACAATATACATATACACACACAAAATTAATAATGTTGTAAGACATACTAACCCTCAAGAATATTCTCAGAGACGCTCCGGAAAAGAAGAAGCAGAGGAAGGTGGAGGCAAGCGCACCAGCACTTCTCTGACCACACTGCTGGTTTCTGGGAACTGCAAGCTTTCCATCCAGGCAGTGCTAGGGAAGCCCGGCCAGCACAGGCACGCTCTCTAGAGCACTAACAGCAAGCCGCCACAAGGCCAAATTCGGAGCTGGCCCCGCTCCCTTCACTGGCGTGCTTACTCCCCATAAACACCAAGGCAGGTCCACACGCTTACCTCTTCCTTGTGCGCATGGAGTAGCACTAGGGGGGCCTCTCCCATTTCCTCAAAACAACAAGTAACCCGAGCGATTCTTCCACACAACTAAGGTCTAGTTCATGCTTTTGGAAACAGAGGGTTTGATATAACCAGAAAAGGACGGGGTTGAATGCCAAACAGTATGACACGCTACACCTCTCCAGGACCACACATTCTTTTCACGTTCTTGGGGATAACACCACCATAAAATAAACTTCCATTTGAAAATAATTTAAGATCAAAATGAACATATTTTCACATTAACAAAAAATTCCGCATTAACAAAAGGACAAGTCATGCTCCGGTGCTGCAAACAAATGGAGGAGTGTACTCCAGACTAGGTTCTCCACAGAAGCCTGCTTCCTCTTCCTCCCTTGTGCCTCACCTGCACAGTCTGTCTGAGAATATAGGAGCCTGGAGGATTTATTTGCGAGCATAAATGCATTTAAGGGGTCTAGACTATCTAGTACGGGCTAAACAAAAGTGCAATAGGTGTTACAAAGGAGACCTAAGCGTAGGCAAAAAGAAAAACATTCTGCGTGCTAATGAAGTTGCACTCCAATTTTTCCAAGTCTTTATTATCATTATGCTGCATAGCCATGTGCTTTGGGGAAAGGAAAGAAAAAGAATAAAGACTGAATGGATGAGTCTGAAAGTAAAAGTGTGCTAGGGCATGGGCCATGGAAAAAAAAATGAATGAAAATTCTGGAATTGAAAAAGCAGCTAGAAACATCCATGATGAATCAAGCTTTTCTTGACATCCAAATTGTTCTCTAATAATTACAATAAACTTGATTCACTTCTAGCAAAGCAGAGTAAAGCTAGAACTGCTCATTTGCCTCGCCTTTCCCTTTCTATATATAAGTTTGCATACGGCTGCAGTTTTATAAGACTTCCTCACAAAACCTGTGTGGTCCTAAAGCCCAAACATGAAAGGTGCTGAAGCCTTCAGCTCCCATTAAGTTCACTGGCAGCTGGGGGTCCTTGCTATCTGATAAGATCAGCTGCTATGTGCCAAAATTTCTTCAGAGTTGAACAAAGTTGAGATCTGATGAAACAACTTTGTTCTTTATATTTCTTTTTGCTTTGCAGTACAAGTTATAGCCAGCACTGCAGAAAAGATTGGATTGCAGAATCCTTGAAGCTCTCTGAAGACTAAAGGAGTCAAAGGATTGCACAGGATGCCCTAGACACGGGTTGAATTATTCTGAGCACAGTTTGAGAGCTATTTGCCATGGGCTAAAGGTCAGAGAGCACCGAATAGCAGTTTTGCCCTAAACAGGGGCGAACAACTCATACAAACTTTGTTGCCTCAATATCTTTGCCTCACGCTGACCGTAGATCCCACAGGGGTATACAGTGATGGCTAACAGAAGAGCACTTATCACAGTCACTGGCTCCCAAGGCTGGACCTGCTGAGAGGAGCCAACTGCCAGTGCATCATTTAAGTCTATTGAGGAAGCATAAAACAGAAGAAAAGAGATGCACCCTTCTGCAAACTGCTGGATCTCCTTCTGCTCGCTCTCTGGGCACACCAGGAGCACCGGGGAGGACAGCGACCACCGGAAACCCGCCCGAGCAAGCCGAGCTTGCCCAGGCACGCAGTGCGCCCTCCTGGTCGCAGAGCCCCCACCACCTGCCCTGTGCGGGCACGCGCGTGCTACAGGTTGCTGCGCACGGGAAGGGGAAGGCGCCGCGAGGCTTCGTCAAGAGTTGCCAGGAGCATATGCTGCTGTCGGATAAAAAAAAAAAGAAAATCTTCTGGCCCGGAGCCTTCTTTCTGTTCGTGTATGATTGACACTGTGCGGAAAAAGAAAGGTGCCCAAGATCAATCTAAATACTGTGGCAGGCTGGATATGACCTGCTGCTCGCAGGCTAAATACCCCAACAAGTAAGCGGGCTCTGGTGAATGAAAGCCCAACGCCCTCGTGCTGCTGGTTTGCAGACACTTCATCACCAGAGGTTCTTATCATTGAATTAGCCACTAGTAGGAAGAAGCCACATCTCTGCCTTTGGGAGCAACACCTCTTTACAAAGGCTCCCAGTGCTACCTGGAGCTCTGCCAAAGCAGCACTGGTCCCTCCAGAGCACAGCAGCAGCCTGGCCGCAGGGGAATGCCCCAGGCTGAACTCAGAGCAGCAACGGCAGGAAATGCTTGCAAAAATCCTTAAGGCCCATAGAGCTTCAAGATACCCCCCCCCCCGACAAACAAAAGAGGACCAACAGGGAGGCAGTGGGTGCCAGCCCAGCCAGACTAGCAGCTCCCTGCGGCCGTGCCCAGGAGACCCACAGCCAGGTCTAGCTTTTCACACGCTTTGGAAGCAGTCCCCTAAAGGAAAGGGCTGCAACTCAAAAGTTACGTTCATCTGCACGTAGCGCAGATGCGCACACTACACTTTCTCACTTTTTTCCCCATTTAGTGGCAAAAAAAAAAATTCCGGTGTGTATTTTCCACGTTTGCACACATAACTACAGCCCATCATACCCACGTGGGCTTTCCTCTCGGAGGTCTGTGTGCACAAAGTCTGTGTTAGCAGCCAAACCGAATTAGATTTAGCTTTCAAGTCCCATTCACCGCTGAGAGCTTGTGCCTTTAACAGTGTCAAATAAACACATGAAGACAAAAGAACATTTTCTATTGTTGGATGCACCAGGTAAACAAGATCTAAGGCTGAGTCACTGAGAATGGTACAGTTCTTTACTAAACCCCTTGGAGGCATGAAGACAAGATATTATAGTTTGCTGTTAGATAAGGCATAGAAATACACCATAAACCAGCTGTGCATGCACATAATGGGCTTCCACTGATCTGATTTTCCTTCTTAAAAGACTTTTCATTCCCACCTTTTCCTCCTGTTCTAGAAGTGATAAGCCACCTAGCACTAAGGCGCTTTTAATTTGTTAGTCTGCAGATAAAGTGCTCATGGGCTATTATGAGAATTTTGTGGATTTTGGTCTTAGAAAATAGAGATGGGCTAAATCTAAAAAAAAAAAAAAAAAAAGAAAAAAAAAAGAAAAATACATTTATTATGAAACAAATGCAGTCCATCACTTAGTACTTTAATCGTGCCTGTCATCCCAGTGCAAACACAGAAATTAGATCTCCACATTTCATACCAGAAAACATAATGTGGAGCTTGCTGAAAGTTGTAACATGAAATTAGTGTCCTGTGCCCAGCCAATGGGAACATAAAATATCTTCTCAGATCAACAGGCTCTTCTGCTTCCCCTGTTTTATTCAAGGGAGAAATTAACTGAACAGGAAGGGGCCCAGGAATGCCTGTGGGTGCCCTAAGAAGCTGCGGGAAAGAACAAGTCAATTCACTGCAGTCCTAAGCATGGGATTCATACCCCTGTCCTATGCTGAGGTAGGAATGAGCTAAATCATGCTCTTTTCTCACCGACCTTGAGGTGGGGTGAGGGAACCAGCTCGGACAGAGACATCCCGAGTGGAATATCTGCACCCACAGCCACCCCAAGCCACAGCTCTATCTGCCCAGTTGCAACGAGGGCAGAAATTAGGGGCCGTTGAGACACATCTCTGTCTCATAAGGAATGCTGTCTGTCTCGGTCAAGCCTTTCCCCTCTTCCACTTCCAGAGGCTTCAGTTTTGTTCCACTAACTCTACAGGGGGAAAAAAAAGTCAAAGTCTTCATAGCTGACCTGTAATTATGACATTTGCTCTTGGGAAGAGCTTCACTTTCTTGCAAGGCCAAAGAAAAGAAGATTAAGCAAGAACTTGTATCTGCACAGTTACCTACACAGTAAACTACTACTGCATTAAAGCAGCAAGGAGAGGTTACAAGGAAAGACTGTGAATTTACACTAGGGGGGAAAAAAGTAATTTTAGTGTTAAAACCATGATCTAAATATGGTCTAAGCAAGGTCTATATTCACGGAATATTTTAAACTAGACAAACTGATGGTAGGGAAATAGAGGCAAGCTTGGGGTCAGCACGCACTTCTTTAACAAATAACCACTAACATTAATAACAGCTTTGACAAGGAGCAGGTACACTTACGAAGATGATGGAAGACCATGCGGGCACCCGGCCTACAGAATGTGTGCAAATCTGGGCTGCGAGAGTTTCCCCTAGCATAAAGGTCTGTTTTAGAGGAAATTAAATGGGCGGCAGATTGAGGTTTTTCCAAGGGCTATTTACAGTACTTTCTCATTTTTCCTCCCTTCTTCTGAGCTTTTCAAAACTGTCAAATGAAAACAAGGGCCTGGCACTTAATGTATTTTAGAAGCACATTAAGGGTCCACCTTTAAAATGCACAGCTGCCCCAGAGTAGCTTTTTACAAAGCTGGGTAGAAAACACAAGGCCAAGAACCAGCACTGCAATTTCCTGGGTCTGGCATTACAGGAAGGACTTGCAGGCCATGGTCTCAGTCTGTCTGGGGACAGCAAGTCACTTGTTTTGTCAAAACCAAATCTGTCTGGTACCGCCAGACTCCCGGTCCAACACTGACACGCGGGCACGCTGCCACCTGCCTCCTGCACAGCCCGGCGGGGCTCCCACGGGGACGGCACAGCCAGCAGAGGGGCTGTGGGAGACGGGTGGCAAGTTAGCGAGGGCGGCAGTAGCTCTGCGTGCCAAGGGGGCGCTTTGGGAAGCCGGGTAGGAAACACACGTCAGGCATCTGGGCAACATTTGCTCCCTATTACCTACTCCCATCTGTCTTCCACTCCTGCCACCGTGCCCCGGATTTTCATGGTTCAAGCCTGGCAGGCTGCACGTTATCTGACTGCTGATGGCTCTCCAGCGTCACCCTCCCCTCGGGCACTTACAGGGCCTCCCAGGCCACTACTGCCCCTGCTCCCGGCACGCGTTCCGAGATCATCCTCTGCCCACCCAGCCCACCGCCTTCTTCCCTGCTCTGCTGATGCTCAGAGGCCATGGAAAAGCCACGAGAAAAACTGACCTCATTAGCGGTTTCCTCAAAAATTCAATTGGAGCTGGGTGTCCATCTCCTCCAGCAGTTCTCAAATTCACATAAAAAAACATTACAGGAAAGAAATGATGCCGAGCGTTGCTGCAAGAGTTCCAACTACTGCCAGTGAGAATAATTTCCACAACTTGCTGCTACCTGCACTGCGAGCGATAGGTTTCTGCTGCAGCTCAGTCTCTTGGCTTTCACCCTACCCTGCAAGGAGAAACCTTCTTCATACATGCAACGAGAAGCAAACTGCTCAGAGTGTGAGGCTGCAAGATACTGCTGTAAGATGCTGTGAGTGCCAAAAGGATCAGTTAAGTCTGAAAAAGTCTCTGATAAATTCCTGGAATTGGGTGCGTGGGCAGCTATTTGACAAGGATGTGACGGCAGCCTGCGCCCCGGGAGCACGTCTTGCACACCTGGGGCTGGGAGAAAGGCAGGAGCACCAGCGAGGGCTCGCTGCAGGCAGCCGGGGCCTCGCGGCTCTCAAACAGGCACCTCACTAAGTGGTTGAAAATATAACACACAGAGATACGCACTTATACAAAGAGACTATTGGTCCTTTCTCCCGGCTTTCGTTGTTTTTTTTCACATACATGCTGTGACTTAAACTCTGCATTAGTTTGTATACAAAAATAAAGTAAAATTAATCATTTTTAGAAGAAAAATAAGAACAGTATCAATCCCCCTGGCAGAACTTGAACTTTATTCCTCAGAAAGATTGCTTTCACCACTGGAGGGCTCCAATATTGTTCCACGAAGGTAAAAGAAAGTTTGTTGGGAAGGATAAACACAAAACAAATAGCCTAGGCATTAAAGTTTGAATGTAACTTGCAGCCTGAACCAAAATCTATGGATGTGCAAGGATTTCATAAGAGCTAATTTAACTGTTGTTTTGCTCTTGTAACACAAATGGGGTTGAAGGAGAATGACTTTCTTACCATCTGGCTATAAATGTCTTCTTAAATAGAGCCCTATTAAAATGATTTTGTACGCAATATTAGAATGATTAGGTGTTTGCAGACAGGCAAAAAACATAGGTTTCACTGGTACATAATGTCAGTAAAACACTGCCACATGGAAGCGCTGCAGAACACAACAGATCATAAGCATGGGGACGAGAGTGTGCTATAGAAATTTCTCACTTTTGGGGGTGATAAATCATTACTGGGTGTTGTCATTTATTTTTTAAGGGAATTGATATGTGCAGGTATATAAAGTCAAGGAATGAGTGGCCCTAGAATTAGCAGGTATTTTCCCAGTAACCTGAAGGCCAAGATTTTACCAGAAAAAAAATGCATGTGGTCTTGCAAAAGCCAGCATGAGCATTGATGTCAGCAGATAAGATAATGACTGCAGCTTATCAGCTGATAAGCTAATGACTGCAATGCTCCAGTTGAGGATAAAACAAAAGCTGTTTCAGTACAGAAGCATGAGAAAAGATATTTCAAACATCACTTCCATTTACAAATTTACAGAAGCAAGCAAAATATTCATGTATCCCAGCGCTCCCCAACCCACCCTGTTACAGGGAAAAACAAAAATGCAGTCCTGGGATGAGATCCTGAACACTGAAGTTTGACACTGAGCCCAATTTTACAGCTGAGTAAAGCACTTCTGAAAATAAAGGAGGTTTATTAGAAATACTGAAAGGTGCTAGTGGCTGAAGGATGCTGGTGGGTACTATGATAAGCCCAATGGAGCACTGCTCTTGCTTGACAAAGTGCACCACCCTGGGCTGACACACAGAATATCATGGTTTGCTGGCCCTTTGTTTTTTAAACACTTCTTCAACATACAGGGAAAAAGAAAAATAAAATAGCTTGCTTAAAACATTCCTGCCACTCTCCTGTAGCCCGTTCCTCCAGCACATCACATGTTAACACCAATCTGCTGGGAGACTGCAATTCTAACATAATGAGATATTAATGAGCTTTGCACATGTCCCCGGTCGCAACAGTTCCCCCCGCTCGTTTCTCACAAGCCTGCAGAGATGCTTTGCTTGTTTTCCTGACGCCGCATTCGCGTCTCCCCCATCGCGCCCCGCCAGCAAGCCCTGCTGCACCGTTCACCTTAAGCTGCCAGCACTAAAGAGCACCAAATGGGCTGGCACTGTCTTGTTTCCTGGGCTAATGGATGCTTGTTTAAACACTGGGGCTGTTTGCATTGCTGCGGCTCACTGCATGTTAAACACAGTCCTCTGAAACCCTACGCCAATCCAATAAAGGTATCAGCAGTTCAGCGTGGGGAGGCAATTACCATGAAGTCCCAAGTGTGTCTTCTAAGCTCAAGGAAGGAAAATTTGATCGAACAACTAAAAGCAAAATCTGATTCGGCTCAGCATCACGTGGAGGACACCAGGTTTAGCTGCAGCCAGGCCTATGGAGGGCAGGAAGAAATCAATGGATGAGCCAGGGAGAGCAACTGCACATTGTTAAAAGGGCTTTACGCCGGCCTGTTAGCGATGCTCTCCCGGCTGCCTTCCTCCTCCCCCTTCTTCCATATGTCAAGGTGTGCTGTCGTCTTCTCTCTTTTCCTTTTTTTTCCCCCTTTTTTAATGATATGCTGCCAATTTCTTTTCACCCTTCATCAATTCTTGAAACAATTCTCTTCTGGTAAAGGTCCTTTCCTTGTGCAAAGTCATTGGCATATCAAAGGGGAAGTGCTACACAGGCACAGCAATGACAGAGGGCTGATGCCAGCCAAAAAAAGATCTGTCCTTCATCGAGAGAGAAAAAAAACCCCAAGTCTCAGGCTAATGACAGTCAATATTTCAGTAGATCAGCTCTTTACCTGGGTGAGGGCAGAAAAATCAAGGAAGGAAGAAGCTGCATTTCAATTCATTTAGTGCTCAGAAATAAAGGCTCTTTAAAGTGTTCCGCTTCCTCTCCTTTTAAATAAGGACCAAGGAGACTGGGAAGGGAGAGCATACTTCCTTTTGTTCTTTTTTTTTTTTTTTCCCCTCTGAGGGCAGCTGATGCAAACGATGGGAAAGTTTTCACAAGTGTTGGCCGCAGCCACAGCTGCCACCAGGAGCCCAGCGAGGGGGACTTGCCACAGAGCACGAGATCACCGAGCGCCCCAAGCAGCGCCCCACACCTCGGGCTGTCCCGCTGTGGCCTCCTGGGAACAGGGGCAATCTCTGCACGCCCGGAGCCGCACGCGCCCTGCCGCGGGCTGAGCTGCGTGACGGAGCGAGGCAGGCAGGGCCCAGCTCACCGCTGCCCCGGCGCGGGGTGGCATTTGGCTAATGGGCTTAGGACTGAGCTGTCCCTTCAGAGCACAGTTCCCGCAGGTCACAGCCCCAGCGTGGTGCTAAGCCCCGCAGGCCAATTACCGGATCACCGACGGGTACGCGGCCTGGGGACGGCGGGTGCCGCTGCGGCGGGCTCAGAATGCGTGTCCTAGGCTTAAAAAAGGGGCGCCTGAGGAGAGAGACTGTTTCTGTGCTTGTTCTTACAAGTTTTAAAGAACTTGCAGGGAAAGATGAGGTCAATCCCCAGATGTCCCCTTCCCCTGTGGGCTCAGAAGTCTGCAGAGGCAAAGGGATGCTGCTGGCGGCAGCCTGAGCACGGCCGGCTGAAGAGTGACTGCCTGATGGGCGTTTT